>JAJKFH010003670.1:0-48071 GCA_023333565.1 Puffinus mauretanicus | reverse complement strand
AGCATCACTACAGGAAACTTCTTTTCAGTCTGGTTTGTAAATTAATCAGTAAATGTCTCATCATTTATAAACGCACATGGTTATGCTTTTAGGAACACAGTAGTTGCCTGTCAAAATAAAGCACAGCCGTATCAGCCCTGAAAGATGAACTCTGCCCCTCCTGTCAGCAAGTTTAAAAATGCCAACCTCACCATACCCCACAAACCCCAAATAAAAACACCAGTCCAAGACATCAGCCATAAACGTAACCCACCACTGGGTTCGAACTACAATCCTGTAATTTTTTTCTCCATTACAACCACACTCCTCCTTCCCAGCTACCTACTGGAAGAGCTTGCAGGAACAAAGTCCTCAGGCCACTGGTTAGTAATGGGCTGCAGTGTTTACTGAGGACTAATACTGAAGTGCACTTTTTCCACAAGTAAAAAGGGTAACTCCTATCTTGTTCCTTTTCCAGTATATTGAATTATATTACGCCACAAGCAGCAGTTAAGCTGACCCTAGTAAAACATTATCAAAGAGACACTCGAATCACTGCTTATTATGTCTTCAGTTGTTCAAACCCTTAGAACGGAAACGGAACAGCTCTCCTCAAGAGGTCACTAAACGGATCAGAAGAGAGATTAAAACCCTTCCTTGGAAAAAGCTCATGTCCTTTATTACCTAATGTAGTGCAAGAATTCAAGGGAGCAGGTTTTGCAGACTTCAGGGAAAAAAAAATCTACATGCAGAAGATGATTCCTCACTCCAGTTCATCATGCCTTCTCTATACGTTTAGGAAAGCACATCCACCAGTACTGTATTACGAACTCAAGAGTTCTTGAAAATGTGCCTTTGGAGAGGAACACCCAGCTCTGGAAAAAGAGACCTCCTTTCAACTTCCCTGCTTTTCAGAACATTTTGTACCTAGTTAGGGTAAAAAGGAAGCCTGATCAAGTATTTTGCAGCTTCACGCTCCATCTGCCACTCCTTGTTACATGTGGAAAAACAGGCCTATGTTCTCTCATGGCAGGCACAACCACTGTCATTTAGTGGTTTTTCAGAAGCAAACAAGAAGTTAGGAAAGCTCTCTCTTCAAGTCTAGCATTAAACAGTCTAGTATTGACCAATAACTGAAACAGAACAGTTCATAAACTATTAATTAGCTCTTGTATTTTTTTAGGAAGCAGTTATTACATGGCCTGCAGGCAACAGACTAATTTCTTAAAGGAGATGATAGCATAACAACAGTTATCAAAAGCAGCAAATAGACAATTAATGTACTATTTAGGACGTTTGCCCAAAGGCCATCTTCCAATGATCCTACACTCTTGTGTCTTTTTTTTTGTCCCTTTAAATTTCCACTGAAGTGGAATTTCTTCCTGCTAGTCCCTCCAATCAGTCAAGTAGAAACAACATCTCCATGAAACTTGTATACAACCCTAAGATAATACTGCAGAAGAACTGGAAAAAAACCCAAAACCCCAAAAACAAACGCAAAACCCCAGCATTGACAGTCAATGTATTCACTCCCATTTCAAACAGAAGACTAAACAGAAACTAACAGAAAGCAAGTGGGAAAGGGGACAGGGAATAGGAGGAAAAGGCTGATCTCACTGCTGGAGCGCTACATGGAAATTACAGTGGTTTCCGAAAACCCGATAACTTGGCTAAACTAAAACTTCAGCTGGGAAGGATCACAGTGGTGCTGGACGGCGCTAAAACAACGGGCATGACTCTCGGCGTTTCTGCAGCCTCTAAGGACAAATACCAACCAGAGACCCTTGCAGTTACTGAACCAGTAACACTAAACCAAAAAGGATCCACTTTCTTGATTTGGCTGTAGTAACAGCAGGACAGCAGCACAAATGTGGAAGTGTAGAATGACAGCTAACATAAGAGCAAGACAACGAAGAAGTATTCAAAGTATAAGCTTTTGTGCATCCTTTTTAAAAAACTCTCAACTAATTGTAGTTTTGCTGCTTTACTGTTCAACAACAATTGGCGAGCTTTGCAGTGATTTATTCCTACCACACTAACACATCCAGGTTCTGCTTTGAAAAACATTCAGAAATATGTGTACTTAAAAAACAAAACAAAACAAAAAAACCCCCAAACCCCCACACTTTAGACCAAGACCTGCGTTAACTTTAAGAATAAAGCTAATTGTGTCTCCAACTCTGGAAGCACCTGAGGCTGCAGTGCTTTTACAGTGAGAGAGACAGAGGACGGGTAAAGAGAGATGCAAGGCTTCCACCCTCCCTATGGCTACCCACAACCCAAATCAGGTACAGTCAGAGCAAACGAGAAGGGAATGTTTTTGCTTTGTCTTTCCTTTACTTTAATTAGTTCTAACTAACACTAAGTCTTCCTTCCCCCTCCAGGATTTTTCCTTCTTTTTAATTTTTTTTTTGAGACATCTATGTTAGCTTATGGCAAGGTGCTACTTAGACGTGTAATACAGACATGCCAGGGCACACACGAGGCTAAAAGAATGTTAACTTTATTTATGAACATGTGATTTGTGTTTATGCACATGCTAGTAAACAAAGAGAAAAATAACTGTTTTCAAGAAAGAAAACCCCATCTGAATTAGATCAAATACTCTAAACGTGGTTTACATAAATGCATGACGTTAACTACTGGGCCAGTTAAACTCACCCAAACTCCCAATGAGAGGCAGTCGTGTCCAAAAAGGAACACGAACCAGTTGTTGATAGAATTACGGATGTCAGATTTAGACTTAGTGTTTTTAGACCTACATACGAAAAGTTTTCAATTTTAAGTTGATTGTATACCATTCCACGAGCATCAGAGGCTGTATTCTTCACAGAACACACACCCAGAGTTCATGAATTTCTAGATTAAGTTATCCTAACAGCTTCTCAAGTGATCAGATCCAATGATCCACGGCTAGTGTAATGCCTCACGCTATTCTAGTGAAGGAAAAGCAGTTATACTTAAAGATGAAAAATAAAAAATGCCACATAGTAATTTTTATCCTCTAGGGACTACTTTGAAATGCGTAGTTACAGATAGTGTTCGACCCAAGTGGCAAATCAAGATCTAGACCATTACCAGTCAAGTATTTCCTTGTGTTACTTATTTCTGTTTTAGCAGCGGAACGACAGTGTCTTCAAACCTGAAGAAAAATGCTGCCCCTTTTCCAAACGGAAATTCAAAGTGGCAGTATCCTAAAGAAAAGCTTAGCCTTTGGGAAATTAAAGCAGCATCCAGCCCTGAAGTCACCCAGATCCAAAAATGTACTGCAGGCGGAGGTTAAGAAAAAGGACAGGGATTTTACCCTTTACAAATGCACCAGGCTCTAACCTTGTGCCAAAATTTGGACACTGGGTTTTACGTATTTCCATTTGCAGACAAACTATTAAACTAAGCTGCTTCATCTGATAAAGTGGAAAGGTCAAATGTAGAACTTTAGAATACCCCTTTGTGTAGCAACGATATTTAAATTCACAGCAATCTATTAAAGACATCTATGCACTCAGAGGGGCCCAAACAATATCACTTCAATTATACAGTTTCGGGAACAAATACCCACGTCTTTAAGGACATGAAAAGGAAGCATTTAGCCGCACAGAACTGTCCTCAAAACGTGTGGGACATGTTGGTTTTGGTATTTGTTTGAACCCGCAAGTCAAAAGTAAGAAACAGTACCAAGTTTAACAACAATAATGGTTTCTCAGTGGTTTTTGATAGCATTTTCAAAAACCATGTTCAGTTGTGCAAACCTTGGACCTTACGTGATCTAAAAACGATTGTATGTTACCTGTACAACACAAAGTCATTCAGGAAATAGTCTAGCGTATCCAGTATGAAATACAATGCATTACTAGGCGCAAACACCAATATTCACATTAGATAGAACTGTGCAAATGATGGCATTACTCAGTTTCTACTATGCTGAATCAAATACATTGTATTTACAACATAACTATGTTTTACTGGAAAATCTATTAAGTTAATGTTTGGAAAATTAATCCAAGGCTACATTAAGTGCAGCGTGCAGCAAAAAGTGCGAGATTGTATTTTTACATACTGCTTTTGACGTTCCACTCGCTGGCTCAGTTTGACTTCTAGAAGAAGAAATAAAGGTGATCAGAACTTCAAAGAAAGCACTTGTACCAAAAACATAAAGCACTGAAAACAGATTATAAAACCTGAACATCAAAACTTTATGTTCTGATAGTCTAGTGAATGTGGACATTTATTCATATACATAAACTGTTCTCTCTTGGTACATTCAGTGCAACTAAAAAAAACCCCCAGAATCCCATTTCTACTTTGTCACAAATTACTCTAAGGCTTACAGATATAGAACACAACAGTGCAAGGGGAAGTCCTCAGATATTTTGTTGCTGTTACGTAAGTATCAAAACCAGGAAGTCTGTACTACAGTTTTGTGTTCGTAAATAATCAACCATCAAAATACGAAGGTAACTTTAGCCAATCTGTGTATCGCTAGTATTACAAATAGGTACCAGATAGAGTCCTTTAGTTTCTAAGAAAGGACAGTGATAGTCTAGACACTTCCAAATGCACGTTTACCTAAGTGAAAAAAATCAGTCATCTGACAAATAACAACAATGGCAGCAGCATCGTCTTTAGAACAGTGTTTCTCTGTGGAAGCCCAAGCACTGTGTTCAGATATCTTAGCCATGAAAGTGCCAAAATACTCAATGTGTTACATATGCGATATTGACTAAAAATAGGAGTAGAAATGTCACCTGAAAGCAGGTCCTAGGCCTTTGTGCGATTTGGGAGACCTGTGACAAAAAAAAAAGGTCTTGGTTGCCAGAATTTGCTTCAAGATAATCTTGAAAATGCTACAATATTTTAGGAAATATTTATTAAATTTGAAAACTTGCTGAGATTCCACAGACTCATTGATCTGTATCTGCATGCTACTCATCATGAATCAGCCATGCAACCACTGATGTCATTAACAAACAATTCACACATCATCCAAAGTTGTCCCATGAGCAGAGGCAATTCAAAGGCTGCTGTGCAATTGATGCACAAATAGAAAGGCGCGTGCTCCCTGCCACTGCTAGAACACCACCAGGCCCGCAATGACAGCCATGTACCTCCTGAAGTTGAGGAAGTACATCCTTTAGATTACCACAGCATGGTTTCTTCATACATTTACCTTCAAGAGCGTACTAAAAGGAGAGTAACGCATTTTTGAAGGCCTCTCCACCATTACAGCATACATTCATCATTCCCAAACATTCCCCACTCTACCAGTTGTTTCTGCAATGTTCACAGCTGAAAGACTAGAAGGCTAATCTGCCTGGTTAATTTTCAACGCTAGAACAGCAGTGCCATTCCTTCCTTATCCCCTTATACATACAGGTATGTATTTGACCTTTGATGCTAGCAGCATCTATCCTCTCATTTTAGGGCAGCATTACAATACCAGGAGAGGGTGCCTGAAACAGAGGATGCACTGACAAGACAGCACTAAGCAGACATGTTTAAATTAAGCCCCAAAACAAGGCCATGTTTATAAGCACAGTGCTGTGGTGTCCAGAATTACTAGAGAGTGCCTGAAAACACTGCAACAACTACTGCAGGAATACGCCCAAAGTTGAGATGCAGAGCCACATCAATTCAGGGTTTTTTGCTTGCAGATGCCTCGTGGGTACCGGGAGGCTGCTGTACTCTTTGTTCGAGACACGGTGTAACTCATCCGTCTACTTGATTTATTGAGAACCAACATTAGAAAGACATGGCAAAACCACAAGCTAATAATACCTACTAATTGTGGTGGAGAGGCCTATCTTTAAGGCGGCTGGAAAACATGACCGTTCAAACAATGCTCATGTAGCTGATATAGAACTGGGCTGTATGAATACGTAAATGACAGCAATAATCCTCTACTCAGCATTGCATTGGAATAGCTGCAATTTTAATCCATACACCTGATTCTCTGTCCTCCGTAAATCTTAGGAATACAGAACTAAAACCCGGAGCACAGATACCAGCTTAGGGTAAAAAAAGACGTAGCAAGATAACTAGTAACATTTGGTAATGTGCTAAACTGCTTACTGAGTTTCAAGCTTGGAAAGGATTAACTATTCCTTCATCGTACTTGCACAAAAGGCAATACACGTTAGGATATTGTTCTTTTTCTCTTGCCTGAAACGGACATTGTCTTGAGGAAACTCATAGGAATCACTTACGAATGGAACTTCTTGTTTGCATCGTTCGCCAACTGGTAAACCTTGGTCTTTCCTCTATAGCTAGTATGCAAAAAACCCAGATTCGGGGCATAAGAATACCTGCCATATCCCCCCCAAATGCCAGAAATAGTCAAACACTGAGAATCAGACTCTTCTGAGACAGGAACAAATTATGCGTTTACGCTCCAATGCGTATCTGTCTTTACTATAAAAGCCATAAAGGCAAACACATATAATAAGGAATCTCTGCACGTAGAGGAAACAGGATCTACAACTTGGGTCTCAGAACAATCAACCCCAAGAACAAACCCAATAGAATTATCTTAAAAGTTACCATGGTTGGAGTTCGAACCCCATGTCCCAGCAGGCCTAAAAATGTAAGTCCACTTTGGGACAGATACATTAAAATCTACCCCATGCCACCAAAAATTAACAGCAGCTTTAACAAGAAAGCACGCCTCTGTAAACTAATATCCATAAAAAAAGTTAACACACTGAAACCCCTAACAAAGAATACAATGCTTTATGGATACTTACATACGAGATGTTTTGCTGGTAGCTTTAACTCCTCCAACAGGGATTCTTCTAACAATTACCGATGAGCTCTTAGGAATCAGGGCATTCTCATCTGCGTATTCTGAAAACAACATAAATACAGAGAAAAACATCAGTCAATTCGTAAGAATGCATGTTCATATGTAATTACGTAGCACTGCGCAGAATCCCTTTACAGATATAAAAGCAACATTTTATATGTAACATCCCGCTTTTAGCGTCTCAACACACTAACAGTATATTTCAAGAAATCCTCGGGTTTGAGAATCAAACACAAGCATCTGAATCAATAGCATCTGAATGACCATGTCTTTGGTATGGAAAAGAAGTTATATTAACAAGAAATTCCAAGGTATAATTTAGATACGGAGAACACTCATGCGCAAGACGGCTTTCAAGGGTCTGCACAGATTTTAACTCACAGATACGCTCCCGATCCAAAATGTTGCTAGTGGGCAGTTTCTGCAACAGCCGCAAACCCCATTGTCCAATGCAGTGGAGTAAAACAAGTTGAAGTCAAAATTAAGTCACCAAATCCACCAAATCCACGTGGTTTCTTTTCTTCAAATTAGCCATCTCTTTTCTTTCTATCACTTTCAGCTTTCTCCACCACATTTCAAAGAAATCTGGCAAGTTTGTTATTACAAGACATGCTCCCACACTTCCTTCTCATTTTACCTAGAAGAATTCCAGGAAACCAAAGCTTTTGTAAGCACCGTATGTCACACATCAGCCACGTATTCTTCTACGCCTAGCTCCATGTCTAAAACACAGTTCTGAAGGTAGTTGTCAGAACAGCAACTACAGAAGAACAGCTCGGTGAGGCCCCCAACACAAGTCACAGCTACCGATGGTGGCCAAATCGCATTATGGCTTCCCACCCCACTTAATCCCCAGCGCCGCTTGCCCTCCCGGTCCCGCTGCACGCTGGCGGGATGGACCCCAGCCTGGCTCACGCTACGTGGGGATGACCCACAAAGAGCAGAGCGCGGCTCCCACAGGCCACGGCCGACGCAGGGTGGTCTGCGACGCCGCCAGCCGGGCGGTGCCCGAGGCCCCGCGCCCGCCGCCCCCACGCACCTTCTTTGATCTGGGCGTTGGTGATCTGCAGGTGGCAGCGGGCCGCCTTCAGCTCCTCGCGGCCCATGATCTGGTGCTTGAGGTCACACAGGGAGATGTGGAGGCCGTTGAAGGTGACCATGTCATAGCTCAGCTTGGAGGCGAACTTGTCGTGGACGCACGACGTGGTTGGGGCCAGGAGGTGCCTGCTCCGTGATGGCGTCTACCGTGGCAGACAGCGTCGCGGCCGCTGTGCCAGGTGAGGGCCCGCGGCGGTTCCTCCTCCACCGAGGGGGCCAGGGCAAGCAGCGCGGGCTGAGCTCGAGCGGGCCGGCGGCGCTCAGAGGCTGCGGCGCTCCGCCATGGCCTTCCTGGCCGACAACCGCAGGGGCCGCTGCGAGCGTGTCACTGTGCACACGCAACGGCACACTGCACCCCGCCCGCGCCTCACGTGACCCAGCGCATTATGACAAAAGGCCCGCGTCATGTGGGCGTGGCGGCCCCGCGCTCTTCATCCTAACACCAAGCGCCCCCGAGGGGAGGGGGGGCCCATCAGCCCCGGGCCTGTCACCACCCCGGGCCGCTGGTGTCCCTGCTGTCCCCTGGCCTGTCACCACCCGGTGTCCTGCCACCCCCCAGGCACTGCCTGGTGTCCCTCCTGTCACCCCCCAGGCCCATCACCGCCTGGTGTCCTGCCACCCCCCAGGCTGTCACCACCCGGTGTCCTGTCACCCCCCAGGCCTGTCAAGGCCTGGTGACCCTCGTGTTACCCCCCAGGCCTGTCACCGCCTGGTGTCCCTCCTGTCACCCCCCAGGCCTGTCACTGCCTGGTGTCCCTCCTGTCATCCCCCAGGCCTGTCACTGCCTGGTGTCCCTCCTGTCATCCCCCGGGCTGTCACCAGCCGGTGTCCCTCCTGTCCCCCCCCAGGCTGTCACCACCCGGTGTCCTGCCACCCCCCAGGCCTGTCACTGCCTGGTGTCCCTCCTGTCATCCCCCGGGCTGTCACCACCCGGTGTCCTGCCACCCCCCAGGCTGTCACCGCCTGGTGTCCTGTCACCCCCCAGGCCTGTCACTGCCTGGTATCCCTTCTGTCCCCCCCCAGGCTGTCACCGCCTGGTGTCCTGTCACCCCCCAAGGCCTGTCACTGCCTGGTGTCCCTCCTGTCACCCCCCCAGGCTGTCACCAGCTGGTGTCCCCTCCTGTCAGCAGCCAGCCAGGGCAAGGCAGCCTGGGGCAGATGCAGCGGGCTTGGCCGTGTGGCGCTCGGCTGCCTGCGGTGCAGGGCCAGCAAAGGGAAGGGACATCTCAGGGTGCTCGAGTGTCTCTTGTGGCATTCATGGAAAGTTCAAAGAAGCCAATGACCATTTATGTTTATGGCGACAGACCAGCCCCCTGCCCCCATTTTTTAATTCCTCCCTCTCTGCCTTTAGCCCATCACTGTTTTTGTCTTTCTCTTTCTCTGTCCGTCTCCCTGTCTGTAGTTTCTAATTCCTCCCTGTCTGTCCCATAGCCTGCTGCTATTTTTTCCTTTCTCTCCATCTCTTTCTCCTGCTCCCTCTCCTCCTCTTTTTTCTATCGCCGTGTCCTGCTTCCTGGCCTTATCTTAACGTTAGGGTTAGGGGCTAGGGTTAGGGTTAGGCTTAGGGTATCGTTAGGGTTAGGGTTAGGGTCGGGGTTAGGATTATGGTTCGGGTTTAGGGTTAGGGATAGGCTTAGGGTTTCGTTTTAGGGTTAGGCTTAGGGCTTAGAAGTAAAACTGTCCCAAGCACTTACGCCTCCATCAAGGACCACAGGCCCTGAGGCTTATGATGACTGTTGAATGGGTTTCCCTCCCCCCGATGGAAACACCTCTCAGTTCTCTGTGCTCACACCAGGCAAGGAAAAGGCAATACACCCCCATATCTAAAGGCATGGCACTCCAAGCAAAGGTAACGTTTCGTTTCTTTAGATGAACTGCCTGGCCAGTTACAACACCTGCTTATACTGACTTCATCCACCCTTACCCGCAAAAAGTTGTGACAAGCTGAGTAAGTGTGGAGAGTCAGGTGAACTTTGACGCACACACTGCTACCACAGGACTGGATTTTTAACCTATTTACATTTATCCGTCGCTTTGAAGCTGCCCAACGGTCAGCATGCCCTTGCTATTGGAGGTTCTTGCTCTGTGCAGGCACTAAGGAAGACATTTCTGGTGACAGATTATTTCTAATGGGTAAAGCACAGCAGAACACACTGTTTATGTGCTGCTGAGAATCGTCCCCCAGGCGTAGCAGGAACAACGGCAAAGCTTGTATATTTAAGATGCACTTGAGTTACATTACCATTAAAATACACCACCACCAGACAGTGCTCTAGACTGAAGGCTGACATCAGTGTACAAGGACAGTTCTTTCTGGACATCTCACTCCTGGGTAGAAATCCTAGAGACTTCCTTTAATGACAGAAATCCAAAGAGCTACAATAAGCCTTTTAAATTCAGCACAGCAAACAAAAAGCAAACAAACAAAAAATGACAGGAAGCTCCTGAGGCACTGATGAGGAACACAAGGTCTCCCCTTGAGTCCACTACCCCTCACAAAACAGACAAGTGGCTTAAAAAGAGATTCCTGCAAAGACACCATGGATGGAAGAGAAGCGACCAGCACGGAAACGGCAGTTTTGATCCTTCTCCTGCTCCTCCTACGAGCTCTTCGCCAGCCACACGAAGAGGCAAAATCAAGGATGAACGAATCAGATCGGAGAAGAATGTGGCCGCCCCAAAATTAAAAATGATCAAGAAGTCTATTTGAAATATGGATGGTGAACCTTGTCCTAAGCACACGTCATGCCTTGAGATAGGAGCCAAGGACTGTAGGAAGTCACTACCACAAGCAGACGTTCAAAAATGAAGCAACCAGAACAGGCTGACAAACCTCTACCATTTTTTTCCGTGATGTTTCAAGTCATGCGATGCTCAGTCCAGGACTTTACAAAATGTCACTAAACAATGGTAGCAGCCTCTCTGCAGGTTTCTTACTCAAAAGCAATAACCAACAAGCCATGTACCCTTGGGGAAGCCCTCGTCCTTCTCTGCCGCTGGTGTCATCCCACGGCTCTTCCTCAAGGCAGGAGCAATGACCATTTCTTTGGGAGTCCACACAAATTCAGAAGTACACTTAGTCCTCCGGCAGTCTCTACCTATGGACCCGAACTCCTCCCACACCCCAGAAGTGGCTGTCGGTCGTCTGGCACTCATTCTCCACAAACTGCAAGCCCTCCATACCTAACCACCTACCTACTGACTCAGTGGAAATGAGCTGGACCACAACAGAAGTGACACTGCCCAGCCCCGTCACACAGATTAGACCACAAACGGTGGTTACAAGACAGAAAATGCAACACAAACCACAAGGACAGCAAAAAAACCAAGCAGAAGACACGTCACACAAAAACCAAAGACCCCTATCCAAACCCTAAAAATGCAAGTAAGCTATGAAAGGACTTTCCAAAAAAAAGACCACCCAGAACACAACATAAGGCCAAACCAACCTAACCCCAGGAACCCAGGGCTCGCAAACCCAGATCCTGACCAATGACATGCTTTAATCCTAAGTCGCGTAAACTCCCATAACCCTCAAACCCCATAAGCCTAGCTCGCTGTAACCCTAGCGCCCCATATCCCTAGCACATTGTAGCCCCAAGATATCAAAACATTGAACACAAACTCCCTGGAGGTCTCTGCCAGGGCCTTCAGGTGGCCCCAGATCTCAGACACCACAACTCTGAAGTGGGGGTGCCCACCGTGCCCAAGTGGAAGATCCACCAGGACAGCACCAGCATCCATCTTCACATCATCCGTCACGCCCTGAAAAAGTGCCCAGGTTGGACACTCCTGGGGAGAAAGGCGGAGGCACTCGGGGACTTTGAACCGGCCAGCCATGGCCACAGGGCTTCAGCTCATCATGTCTGTGTCAGAGCCACCAGGCAGATGACCCCGTCCCCCCTGCGAAGACCCCTTGGGGTAGCCGTACCCAGCACCAGCTGGCTGGATACGGCCTTTGCTCTATGGGGAGGTGCTCCCTGGGAGCAGGGTCTCTCACGGGGGAACTCACAGCTCACCTGGGCTGCACTGCGGCCACCGGACGCCTTTGCTGTCAGGTGGCTCTCAGCACCTCTCTGCCAACGGCTGTCATCTCCCTGCAGGACGCTCTCCAGCGCACGGTCCGTCTCCACTGGGTCTCCCTGGGGACAAAGATCGGAAGGGAGGGATGGGGCTTGCTTTGTCCCCATTCCCAGGGTGCTTCAGGAGAGACCTGCCACCCCCAAATGAGCTGTCTGATGTGGACACCACAGACCAGCTGCAGACGTGGGTCAGCACGGTGGCGGGGAGTGGGCAAGATGTCCTGCAGAGCCCCCGGCGCTGGCAGAAAGCAGAGCTGGAGACAACGGGGTGAAGCCCCAGGCAGCCGGCAGCTGGCGGCGGGGCCTGGCAGGGAGCAGCGCCCACAGAAATGC
Source organism: Puffinus mauretanicus (assembly GCA_023333565.1). NCBI lineage: Eukaryota > Metazoa > Chordata > Aves > Procellariiformes > Procellariidae > Puffinus > Puffinus mauretanicus. The sequence continues at coordinate 35,780 of JAJKFH010003670.1, read as the reverse complement.
CCGGCTCCTGGAGCCTCGGCCCCAGGGCTGCAGCCTCGGCACCTCCTGGGGCTTCGCTGGGAAAAGCCAGGCAGGGGTGACCCTGACAGCCCGCCCACGTACCTGGCCCCGGGATCTGGCAGCCTGTCCCTGTGCCCATCGCTGCCACGGGATCCAGGAAGCAGCACCCCAGCCCTGGCGTGGCCCTGAGCCGCCCCTCAGGCCAGGCAGCAGGAAGCCGTGCCCCATGGCATGCTGGGAGCTGTAGGCCCGGGGCACGGGCCACCGGGCGGCCATGTTGGTTCCCATGGCATGCTGGGAGCTGTAGGCCCGGGGCACGGGCCACCAGGCGGCCATGTTGGTTCCCGGGGCATGCCGGGAGCTGTAGGCCTGGGGCACGGGGCTGCCGGGCAGCCATATTGGTCTTGGGAGATGCGGGCTCTGCTCCAGCTGCGGCCCAGCTGAGGCGAGGACAGGCACGCAAGTGGCGCTGCCGAAGAGGAAGGCAGGAGAGGACAGACGGACAGAGAAAGAAGTGCTTGAACTGTAACATTTGCCTGGCAGTGCAGAGGGGGGGAGCTGCGGTGAGTCCCAGCCCCTTGGGGCCGTGTCACCCCTCTTCTGCATCGCAGTCCCTCCCAGCCCCCCCTCCCATTTCCCTCTGTGTCATTTTTTTCACTTCCCCATACCTCTCTTCTTCTATGATTGTGTTCTGCTCCCCGTCCTCTCTTCTCCGAGGCCCTGCTCACTGTCCCTGTTTCTCTCTTTCTCTTCCTTGTTGTGCTTGTCTGTCGTTCTGTCCTCCCCCCTGCCCCTATTCCTTTTTACTCCCTCTCCTTTCTTCTGCCCACCGCAGGTTTTCTTGCGATCTCTGTCCTGCCCGTAGCCCTTAGTTCTCTCTCTCTTCCTGCCTCCGTCTCCCTCTTTCTGCCTCTCTTCCTCTTTCCCTGCTGCTTCTTTCTCCATCTCTGTCCAGATCCTGTCCTTTTTTTTCTCTTGCTGTCCTTCGGTCCTTTTTCTCTTTTCTGTCTTTCTCTCTGTCCCATTCCCTGTCCCACCCTTTCTCTCTAATCCCCCCTGTCCAGCTGGCTGTGCCTTCTTTCCTCTCTCTCTCGCTCTGTAGTTTTCCTTTCTTCGTCTCTCTGTCCCGCTGCCCATCACAGCTGGTTTTCTCCTCCACTGGGGTCCTGCCCCCTCTTCCTTTTTTCTCTCGCTGTCATTTTGGCCTCTTCTTTTAAATTCCTCCATCTCGGTCCTGCATCCGTCACTGGTTTTTTCCTCTCCTGTCCCTTTGTCTTGCTCCCTGTTCCCCATTCTTGTCTCTCCTTCCCTTTGTTCTGCCGCCCATCTCTGTTCCCCTTCTTGCGCCATCTCTCTGCCCTGCTCCCTGCCCCTCTAAGTCTCTCTCTGTTTCTCTGTCCCGCTCCCTGTCTCTCCCCCACCCTATTTTTCTGTCCTCCTCCCTTTTCAGGTTCCCTCCCCTCTCTCTCACTTTGTCCTGCTCCCTGCCGCGGCTGTTTCTCACTCCATCTCTGTCCTGCAGCCCAGTGCTGTTTTTTCCTTCCATCTCTCTGTCCTGCTGCCCAGCCCAGGCTCTTTTACCTCCTTCTGTGTCCTGCTCCCCGTCCCTTACTTTTGCCTGTCTTTCCCTTTGCCTGTCTTTCCCCTTCTCTCTCTGTATCGCCCTGTCCTGCTCCCTGTCCTTGTCTTTCCCTGACAATCTGTGTCCTCCTCCCTTTCCTTGTCTTTCCCTCTCTGCCCCCCATCCTTCTTCCTACCTTTCTTTTTCTTCTCTCTCCCGCTCTGTTCCTGCTGCTTCTTTTTCCACCTCTGTCCTGCTCCCTGCCCCTTTTTTCCTCTCGCTGTCCCTCTGCCCTGCTTCCTGTCCCCATCTTTTCTGTCTTTATTTCTCTCTCCCGCTGCCTGTCCCATCGTTTCTTGTTGTACTCCCCTGCCCCATCCAGCTGGCTCTCCCTTTTATTTGTTCTCTCTTCCTCTTTTCTGCTTCTCCGCCCTCTTTTCCTCTTCCTCTCTCTCTGTCCTCCAGCCCATTGCTGGCTTTTCCCCCCTTCTTGGTCTCCATCAGGATCTGACCCTCTCTTTATTTCTCAGTCCCTTTGTCCTGCTCCCTGTCCTTCCTTCTCTTTCTCCATCTGGACGTCCTCCTCCCTGTCCCTGTCTTTCCCTAGCCCCCTCTTCCTTCTTCCTCTCCTTCCCCCGCCCATCTCTGCCTCTCTGTCCTGCTCCTTGCCCCTACTTTTTCTTCCTCCATCTCTCTGCAGGGCTCCTCATCCCTATTTCTCTTGATTTCTCCAGCTCTCTAGCCTTTTCCCTCTACCTTTCCTTCTCTCTCAGCTCCTCTCTCTTTTCTCTCATCATATTTTTCTCTTTCTAGTCCACTGTCCTTCTCCCCATCAACTTAAGCTGAATGACCAGGTGTCCCTGGGCTCTGGTATTTCCTTAGCAGTGCCCTAGGGAAGATCTGTGGTTTTAGGGCTCGGGATCATTTAGGGGCTGGTCTCCTTATGTAGGCAGCGGAGCTAGGCATAGGTAAAGCAGAGGTTGTTCTCAGCTGGTGCTCTGTGCATCCTGTTGAAAGAGCAGGCTGTGGGCCTTATTTTGAAGGAAGGTTTCTTGTTCTGCGCTTATTGCTCCTCGGGACGCTGCACAGAAGTGGTGTTGGGGTCTGGAGAGACAGATGGGACCTGCTGTGATTCCTAGTAAATGTGAACTTGAACGAGACCAGACTGACTGCATATGGTTTTCTTCTCAGCTCCAACTCCAACCTACGTGCTCGGCGCTCATGAAAAAAGAGACCCTGAGCTGCACACGAGCAGACGACGTCACTCACTTAAGTCACCGTGCAGTTGGTCTGTGATAAGGGATGTGTACTTTCATGACGGTGCTTTCGTGAAGGTTCTCTGGTCTTGCCACTTCAAAGCCCTCCCTTTTTCCAGAAATTTTAAGACGGCATTTCTTATTCTGGGGTTCAGGCTGGAGTTGTACTTAATGTTGAACAGCTGATATCATGGGCTCCGTAAAATGTGAGAGAGAACCCTGCTTTTTTGTTGTTGTTGTTGTTGTTTTCTAACACGTCCTAAACTTTGCTAAGCAAAGGGAGGACTGGTTGCAAGAGTCTGTTCTTTGAGAGTGACGTATTCCTGCAGCGTGCCTGTCTTTGTATGGTGAAGGTTTCCTACCTGCAGTATGATTTTGCTGAGCTGTGAGGCTGTATTGGCGTAGCAAAGGTAAGAAGTAGCGTCTTTAAAGGTCAGGAAACTGTAGCAAAACTAGTGGGAAAAGCTAGTTCCTTCCCAGACAAAAATAGTAGCAAGTAAAAGCATTTGCAATTGGCTTTTTTATGCAATGTTCATACAGAGCTTTTGGTATTGATTGATTTTTGGGAAGCAAGACGGCAGTGAGGAAAGAAAACTGGGGCTTCTTCACCGTTCGAGCAGGGTTCGAGCCTTTGCGCTAGAACAGGTCTTTACTACAGTTTCCAAAAAGAGAAGATGAGCTGTCTGTAAGGAAAGTTTCAGTAGAAGTAAGGCTCGATTTGCCGAATTTGGTCCTCTGTATGTTGTAAATAAGAGATGACTTGGCAGTGTTTACATCTCGGGTGCATGCCGGTGTGCTAATGCAGGCCGTCGAGGTCTTTTCAGGGGTGCTTGTGGAGTGCAGGCCACCTGTGTGGGTGGCACCAAGTCCCAGGATGAGCCAGCTCCTGCCAACAGTTTTAGCTCAGAGGATGTGACAGAATGGAAACCACCTTTGTGGTGGACCCCTGTCATGGTTTAACCCCAGTCGACAACTAAGCACCACACAGCCGCTCGCTCACCCCCCACCCCCCCCCGGTGGGATGGGGGAGAGAATCAGAAGAGCAAAAGTAAGAAAACTCATGGGTTGAGATAGGAACAGTTTAATACTTGAAATAAAATACAATAACAATAACAATAACAAACAATTAAAAAAAATTGTAATGAAAAGTAAAACAACGAGAGAGAGAGAGGGAGAGAGGATCAAAACCCAGGGAAAAAAACCACAAGTGATGCAACCGCCGACCGCCGTCCAAAGCCCAGCCAGTCCCTGAGGAGCGATCTCTGCCCCTCAGCCAACTCTCCCCAGTTTATATACTGAGCAAGACGTCATACGGTATGGAATATCCCTTTGGCCGGTTTGGGTCAGCTGTCCTGGCTGTGCCTTCTCCCAGCTTCTTGTGCACCTGGCAGAGCATGGGAAGCTGAAAAGTCCTTGACTCACTGTAAGCACTACTTAGCAACTGCTTAGCTAAAACAACAGTGTGTTATCAACATTATTCCCATACTAAATCCAAAACACAGCACTATACCAGCTCGTAGGAAGAAAATATCTCTATCCCAGCCGAAACCAGGACAATCCCAAATGTCAAAGGTGCAGATATGTTGCTGATGTTCCCCCAGCCCAAAGATGTGGGGAGTTTTGCTAACAGTCCGGTAGGGATTCTGTTTTCTGCTGGAATGGATTTCCAGATGGATTTAACAAACAATTGCCTTTCTGTCCTGTGGCTATCTGCAGAAGGGCCCTCCTGTTCGTTTGGATTTACCAGTGTAAGGGCTTTGGAGGAGAACTGGCGAAACCAGCTTTCTTTCTATGGAGATCACTAGCATTTGTGTAGAAAAGTAGAGGTTCAGTCAGTAAAGCTTATAGCGTAGTGCTGTGCTCAGACCATGGAGCTACCGTTCCTTTGGACTCATTATTTTCTCAACTAAGTCTTTCTGAGTGTTACAGGCTTGGGATTGTGACGTTGTAGTTTGAGTGCTCAAGTGGAAATGTTTGGTTTGCCGTCGCAAATCATCCAAGTCCAGGCTCCCCCCAGGCCCTTCCCTCTGCAGCCCAGGTGAGAGCAGAGTTGGGAACTGCCCCATCTTACCAGAGGAGCAGAAAGAAGAACCAGAGAAAGTTGTTGCTGCCTCCTTTCCTACTCACCTGCACTGCACAGTCTTCCTCAGCCTGGAAAAAAGGCTCCTCCTCCAGTTACGGTAGGACTTTGTTAGCGGTTTGGTACATCTGGAGCAAAGGACAGCAGAGGCCATCTGCAGATCCAGACCCAGGTCAGTCCAGGAGAAGGGAGTTCCTAACAGATATGCAGGTAAGGCCAAGGGAAACATCCTGCCTGGGATGAACCAAGGCTTGGTGGAGAGGAGGGAGACTGTAAAATGAGAGGAGGAGTGCTTTAGTCCTGGAGAGGTGGTTGTTACAGGAGGGTAAGAGGACCGAATAAGCAAAGCGTTTCAACAGGGAAAACCAGAGCACAAGTGAAAGGTTTATGCAGCCGGCAGTGGAGAAAAAGGCCTTCTTGGTTTAGATTTGCTGCATTTTTTTTCCTCCTTTTCCCCAAAAGATGCATAATTTTTAGAGCATGGGATGGCATGCATGTGAAACTCTGCCAGAGTGGCAACCGATTTTCAGCTTAAGGCTGTTCATTTTCATTTTGACTCCTGGTCTGTTTTCCTTATTCACAATCTACTTGTAGCTGCTGGTCGTGTTTCTCCTGAAATATTTCACAACCTCTCTATAAGAGAAGCACCAATTCCTGCTGATTCAGGACTTCTCCTTTAAGCTCTCTTGCTACCTCCTTTGTGCCGATTCTCCCTTCTGAGTATTTCACCCAAATACTCAGTCCCAGGCACAACAGGTAAAACGAGGATCAGAGTGGTGTGCTGCGTGTTGAGGACACCCGTGGTAAAATCAGCTACAAACCCGTTTCCCTTTACTCCAGGCCTCCCTGCCCGCTTTGTCCTTCTAAAGCTCTGCTGCTTTGCCATGGCTGGGAGAGGGCTGCTTTTCTTGCCAGTAAAAGCACCTGACTGTGCAGCTTTTGCTGGTGATCTTCCTATCTGGGCTCCTGGGAAAGCAAAAGATCACACACGAGTTCTTCACATTTCTTCAAGTTAGCTTACCAACTGCGTGTAGGGATAAAATACTTCATAGTGACAGAATAGCGGTGATATTACAATTAATTAGCAAGTGCCTACATTGTTGTTTCAGGAAGGGTGGGGTTTCTTTTCTGTTGGTTTTTTTTGTTTTTTTTTTTTAATCTTTCTCCATGACTGGAACCAGGCTGGCAGGAGGTCCAGTTTCTTTTTAAGATTATTTAGCAATGCAGTTGCACAACCATTTGTGCTTAGAGATTTACTCTTCGGCACTACAAGGCACGGTATAGCTTGCTTTTATTATGAATTCCCCAGGAAGCTCGATCTCCCCCAGTTACAAAGGGGCTTTGAAATGCAGTTGCCTGCAGTGGCCTTTCATATGCTGTTCTTCCTAGGTTACCCGAACCACAATCCCACCAAAGCCAAAGGCCCTGCTTACACAGGTAAAGGGGCAAAACCTCCCGCAGAAGACATCTGCTCTCCAGGTCCTCGTTATTATGTGGAGCCCTCCATGACCAGGAATGGGAAGTATGTGGCTCCAGCCTGCGCCGTCTGTGGACTCCTCAAGATAAACACTGAGATCACGCCTGGACCAAGTGCGTAACATTTCTCTAGCCGCTTGTTCAGGCAAGACAAGCACACTTTCATGTTCCCTTGTGATGGTGGGGTACAAAAGACTCAGCTCACCTCCTGAACGGGCTGTAGATGTTTTCAGACAGCTGGCTCTTCTGCAGCTGTTAAGGAGAGCACCTCCTGGTGAAATTGCCTCCTTGGCTTGAGTAAAAGGCCTGATACGAGGTCTGATACGAGCCATTCCCCCAGCCCAAGCTGTGCTGCCGGCTCTTGGGAATGGGGGTACAGAGGGCGGATGGTTTTACCACAGCCGGGGAGTTCCCGTCAACCCGTCAGGGATTTTTTCTTCCTGGTTCTTGCAGTTACGGGTTTTCAACCAACCCAGCAAAGAAGTTTTCCAAGGAAACTTTTCCAAGGAAAGTGCAGTGTTTAGTTCTGATTGCTGTCTGTGTGGGTTGTATCTGTCCTCAGCCAGACCCGCAGTAGCTTTCAGATGAGTAATGGGACTATTCAAGGGCAAAGTGAGCAATTGGGATGCAAAGCCTGCTTTGTTTCAGGCAGTTGGGTGAAAACGTGCGGTTAGAGCTGTCTGCCTCACTTCCCCTTTTGATTTCAGTGCTCTCCTCTAGTCCGATCTTGCAGTGTTTTGGCTGAGGCATAGAAATTAAATAGAGAAAGCAGATCTTCCTCACGCACGTGCAGCCCCTCCTCACAGCTCAAGGTGAACAAACAAAATCTCTGGGGTTATGTTGTTTTATGAAATGTTATCAGACATCCAGTGTCGGGGGAGTTGTGTCCAGCGAATGGCAGGCTCCAAGCGTGGCTGCAGGTGCCTGGGGCTTGATTGGCATCACCTGTGATAGGGAGTGATATCATAAGTCTCAAATTGATGTGGTGGATATAGTGCGTTAAGATTTGTTTTTTAAAAGTTAGGTAACTAACAGGTGTTGTGTTTGTAGGTATGTAGATAAATTGTGTATCTTGAAAGCATTGTTAGGCTCCAGTGAGCAGTAACCATGGAAACGGAACCACCTTATAAGGAAGGAAAGGAACAGTGAAGAGACATGAGATTATTTGGTTCAAATGATGTAGATGGCTTAGGAATGCTCAAGTTGGAATGATTCACAGAGACCGAGGACGCAAAAGGGTAAGGAAGACCCTCCCATTGAGTCACGAGGTTCAGAGTGGCCCCCCTTGCTTTCTAAACTCCTTCTCAGAGAGGAGTCTAGGTGCAGCTAGGTCCAAACCTAGTCTCAGACTCGGTCAACGGTTTCTGTCTAAGGGATTATACATGCAAAATTAATGTAATGTTTCATTAGCATCAATTCAGCATGCAATCAAAGTTACCGAGACAAAATCAAAATTACCATACTGCACGGTTATGTGCAATATCGGTTGCTTACCAAAGATCTGCCATTGGTAAAAGGTCTCTATGCCTCAAGGGGTGTCCCAGCTCAAGGGGAGATCATCGCCATGCAGCCATGCTGCCTAGCAGGGAGAGCTCAAAGAAGGCTCACTTAGGCTGTTACATTTATGGAATAAAGTGGTTGGCTTGTAGTCAAATTATGTGCGATGAAAAAGCTATGCATGAGACTCCTTGTACCCACAACTTACTTTGTTCCTTGATAAATGAGTCTTGGAAAAGCCACCCGCTATTCATGTGTCGATCGCGTGATCGGCAGTCCAAGCTCATACGCATCAATGCTCAGTGTGCCACTCAGCTCCTTTGTGGGTTCCCAGAGAACAGACTGAACGAGGGGAGTTCACGGCCCACCTACGGCTCAGGCCTTTACCTCTTCTGGAGCCTGCACCAAGCCACCGCCAGTCTGGTTAAGGGGTCGGGTGCATCCGTCACACTTGTGCAGGTGTTTATATCGGTTGTGGCCCAGTTCCTGATAAGGGAGGACCGGGAAATTGGCTTGTGCACATGCTTGTGATGTCACTGCTGTCTAAGAACCTGAAAGGGCAGGCGCGGGGACCTTGCCATGCAAGTGCTCGTGATGTCATGAGTGCTTGACAGAATGATATGGCAGGTGCAGGAACCAGGCTTATGCTGCCGTTTTCATTTCACTGGTGGCTGCGTGGCTCGTATGGCAGGCGCGGGAACCTGGCTTATGCAGGTGTTGATGTCGCTGCTGGCTTAGTACCTGATAGGGCAGGCACGGGAACCTTGTATGTAGGTGCTTGTGATGTCACAGGTGGCTGATTAGATGATATAGCAGGCGCGGGAACCAGGCTTATGCTGCTGTTTTTGTTATACGGGTGACTATGGATCTCATATGGGAAGCACGGGAACCTGGCTTGTGCAGGTCTGTTGTGGTTTAACCCAGCAGGCAGCCAAACACCACACAGCTGCTCGGTCACCCCCCAGCCCCACCCAGTGGGATGGGGGAGAGAATCGAAAACCAAAGTACAATTCATGGATTGAGATAAAGACAGTTTAGTAGAACAGAAAAGGAAGGGAAAATAATAATAATAATGATAATGATAATGATAATGATAATAATGATGATGATGATGATGATGATGATGATGATGATGACAGAATATACAAAATGAGTGATGCACAATGCAATTGCTCACCACGCACTGACCGATGCCCCACCCGGCCCCAAGCAGCGATCAGCCCTCCCCGACCAACCCCCAGTTTATGTACTGAGCATGACATCATGTGGTGTGGAATACCCCGCTGGTCAGTTGGGTTAGCTCTCCTGACTATGCTCCCTGCCATCTTCTTGTGCAGCTGGCAGAGCATGGGAAGCTGAAAAGTCCTTGACCACAGTAAACGCTACTTAGCAACAACTAAAATATCAGTGTGTAATCATCATTATTCTTGTACTAAATCCAAAACACAGCACTATACCCAATATTAGGAAGAAAATTAACTCTAAAATGTCCATTGATTTCATTTAGTTCATTTAGTCCATGACTTTGGGCTCCATCTGTCATAACAGTCTTTCAGACAGGAGAGGTGGTGTGTGGTGTTGGATTATTGCATGCTGAAGCCAGTTCTGGTTCCATTATCGCTGCACTCGTCCGGTTCTATCATGGCCAGACTTTGCTTGGTTTCATCAAAGTTCATTCTTCATTAATCTGCGTGATTCTTACTGCAATATCATTGGTATGACATATATAACCATAGAAGTGATGACATACAGTATTATAAAGCTGTATGTATAAAGCTGCTGCTCAGAAAAGGACCTGGGGGTGCTGGTCGACAGCCGTCTGAACACAAGCCGGCAGTGTGCCCAGGTGGCCAAGAAGGCCATCGGCATCCTAGCCTGTACGAGAAATAGTGTGGCCAGCAGGAGTAGGGATGTGATCGTGCCCCTGTACTCAGCACTGGTGAGGCCGCACCGCACCTCAAATACTGTGTTCAGTTTTGAGCCCCTCACTACAAGAAGGACATTGAGGTGCTGGAGCGTGTCCAGAGAAGGGCAACGAAGCCGGTGAAGGGTCTGGAGAACAAGTCTAATGAGGAGCGGCTGAGTGAACTGGGGTTGTTTAGTCTGGAGAAGAGGAGTCTCAGGGAAGACCTCATCGCCCTCTACATCTACCTGAAAGGAGGTTGTAGCGAGGTGGGTGTTGGTCTCTTCTCCCAAGTAACAAGTGATAGGACAAAAGGAAATGGCCTCAGGTTGCGCCAAGGGAGGTTTAGACTGGATATTAGGAGAAATTTATTTACTGAAAGAGTGGTCAGGCCTTGGAACAGGCTGCCCAGGGAAGTGGTAGAGTCACCATCCCTGGAACTATTTAAAAGACGTGTAGATGAGGCGCTTAGGGACATGGTTTAGTGGGCATGGTGGTGTTCAGTTGATGGTTGGACACGATGATCTTAGAGGTCTTTTCCAACCGTAATGATTCTATGATTCTATATAGCAATTAATATCATAAAATTCAAATCATTGGTGATTCTCACCCAAAAGCAAATCCCCTTGACTTTGTTTTGTTCCTGGTGCTCTGGTTTTGTTCCGCAAGCTCTGGTTTTATTGCTCACGCCCCATTTCTTTTCCCTGGACTCTTGTTTTTTTCCTGGGGCTCTGGTTTTGTTCTTCGGGCTCTGGTTTTGTTCTTTGGGGTATGGTTTTGTTTCCCAGGCCCTGTTTTTTTTTTCCTTGAGCCCTGGTTTTGTTCCGCTGCTTCTGCTTTTGTTCCGCGGGCTCTGGTTTTGTTCTGTTGGCCCTGGTTTTATTCCTCGGGCCCTTGTTTCGTTTCGTGGGCTCTGGTTTTGTTCCTTGAGCCCTGGTTTTGTTCCTGGGGCTCTGGGTTTTTTTCCGCGGGCTATGGTTTTGTTCCTCAGGGTCTGGAATTTTTCTGCGGGCCCTGGTTTTGTTCCTCGGGCCCTGGTATTTTTCCTCGGGCCCTGGTATTTTTCCTCGGTCTCTGGTTTTGTTCCTCGGGCCCTGGTTTTATTCGTCGGGCTCTGGTTTTGTTCCTCGGACCCTGGTTTTGTTCCTCGGGCTCTGGTTTTGCTCTTCAGGCCCTCCTTCTGTTCCTCGGGCCCTGGTTTTCTTCCTCGGGCTCTGGTTTTGTTCCTCGGGCTGTGCTTTTCTTCCTTGGCCCCTGGTTTCCTTCCTCGGGCCCTGGTTTCCTTCCTCGGCCCATGGTTTCCTTCCTCGGGCCCTGGTTTCCTTCCGCGGGCCCTGGTTTAGTTCCATGGGCCCTCCTTTTCTTCCTCGGGACCTGGTTTTGTTCCTCGGGCCCTGGTTTTGTTCCTCGGGCCCTGGTTTTATTCCTCGGGCCCTGGTTTTGTTCCTCGGGCTCTGGTTTTCTTCCTCGGGCCCTGGATTTGTTCCTCGCGCCCTGGTTTTGTTCCTCGGGCCCTGGTTTTGTTCCTCGGGCCCTGGTTTTGTTCCTCGGGCCCTGGTATTTTTCCTCGGGCCCTGGTATTATTCCTCGGGCCCTGCTTCTGTTCCTCGGGCCCTGGTTTTGTTCCTCGGGCCCTGGTTTTGTTCCTCGGGCCCTGGTTTTCTTCCTCGGGCCCTGGTTTTGTTCCTCGGGCTCCGGTTTTGTGCCTCGGGCTCCGGTTATATGCCTCGGGCTCCGGTTTTGTGCCTCGGGCTCCGGTTTTGTGCCTCGGGCTCCGGTTTTGTGCCTCGGGCCCTCCTTTTCTTCTTCGGTCTGTTCTTTTGTTCCTCTGGCTCTGTTTTTTTTCCTCAGGCTCTGCTTTTGTGTCTAGGGCTCTGGTTTTGTTCCTTGCCCCCTGGTTTTCTTCCTCAGAGTCTAGTTTTATTCCTTCAGGTCTGCTTTTGTTCCTCGGGCCCTCCTTTTATTCCTCGGGTCCTCCTTTTGTTCCTCAGGCCCTCCTTTTGTTTCTTGGGCTCTGGTTTGGTTCCTCGGGCTCTGTTTTGTTCCTCTAGTTGTGGTTTGGTTCCTCGGGCTCTCATTTTCTTCCTCGGGCTCTGTTTTTGTTCCTCGGGCTCTGGTTTTGTTCCTCGTGCTCTGGTTTTCTTCCTCGGGATCTCGTTTCATTCCTCGGGCTCTCGTTTTGTTCCTCAAGTTCTGGTTTTGTTCCTTGTGCTCTGGTTTTGTTCCTCTGGCCCTCGTTTTGTTCCTCCAGCTCTGGTTTTGTTCCTCATGCTCTGGTTTTGTTCCTCGGGCTCTGGTTTTGCTCTTCAGGCCCTCCTTTTGTTCCTCGGGCCCGGATTTGTTCCTCCATCTCTGGTTTTGCTCTTCGGGCCCTCCTACTGTTCCTTGGTCTCTGGTTTTGTTCCTCGGGCTCTGGTTTTATTCCTCCAGCTCTGGTTTTGTTCCTCGGGCTCTGGTTTTGTTCCTCGAGCTGTGCTTTTCTTCCTCGGACTCTGGTTTTGTTCCTCGGCCCCTGGTTACGTTCCTCGGGTTCTGGTTTTGTTCCTCGGGCTCTGGTTCAGTTCCATGGGCTCTGGTTTTATTCCTCAGGCCCTCCTTTTGTTCCTCGGGCCCTCCTTTTCTTCCTCGGGATCTGGTTTTGTTCCTCAAGCTCTCCATTAGTTCCTTGAGCTCTTGTTTTATTCTTCGGGCCCTGGTATTTTTCCTCGGTCTCTGGTTTTTTTCCTCGGGCTCTCATTTTCTTCCTCGGGCTCTCGTTTTCTTCCTTAAGGGCTGGTTTTGTTCCTCGTCCTCTGGTTTTCTTCCCCGGGCTCTCGTATTGCTCCTTAAGGTCTCGTTTTGTTCCTCGGGGTCTGGTTCTGTTCATCGGACCCTGCTTTTTTTCCTCGAGCTTGGTTTTGTTCCTTGTGCTCTGCTTTTCTTCCTCGGGATCTGGTTTTGTTTCTCAAGCTCTCCATTAGTTCCTCGAGCTCTTGTTTTATTCCTCGGGCCCTGGTATTTTTCCTCGGTCTCTGGTTTTGTTCCTCGGGCTCTCATTTTCTTCCTCGGGCTCTCGTTTTCTTCCTTAAGGGCTGGTTTTGTTCCTTGTCCTCTGGTTTTCTTCCCCGGGCTCTCGTATTGCTCCTTAAGGTCTCGTTTTGTTCCTCAGGCTCTAGTTCTATTACTCTCGCCCTCGTTTTGTTCCTCGGGCTCTGGTTTTGTTCCTCAATTTCTGGTTTACTTCCGCGAAATCTGTTTTTGTTCCTCGGGCTCTGGTTTTGTTCCTCCAGCTCTGGTTTTGTTCCTCGGGCTCTGGTTTTGTTCCTCCAGCTCTGCTTTTGTTCCTCAGGTCCTGCTTTTGTTCCTCGGGCTCTGCTTTTCTTCCTCGGACTCTGGTTTTCTTCCCCCGGCTCTAGTTTTCTTCCTCGAGGGCTGCATTTGTTGCTCGGGCCCTAGTTTTGTTCCTCGGGCTCTGGTTTTCTTCCTCAAGCTCTCCATTAGTTTCTCGAGCTCTTGTTTTATTCCTCGGGCCCTGTTATTTTTCCTCGGTCTCTGGTTTTGTTCCTCGGCTCTCATTTTCTTCCTCGGGCTCTCGTTTCCTTCCTTGAGGGCTGGTTTTGTTCCTCGGGCTCTGGTTTTCTTCCTCGTCCTCTGGTTTTCTTCCCCGGGCTCTCGTATTGCTCCTTAAGGTCTCGTTTTGTTCCTCGGGGTCTGGTTCTGTTCCTCTCGCCCTCATTTTGTTCCTCGGGCTCTGGTTTTGTTCCTCCATCTCTGGTTTTGCTCTTCGGGCCCTGGTTTTGTTCCTTGGCCCTGGTTTTGTTCCTCGGGCTCTGGTTTTGTTCCCCGGGCCCTGGTTTTGTTCCTCGGGCCCTGGTTTTGTTCCTCGGGCTCTGGTTTTGTTCCTCGGGCCCTGTTTTTTTTTCCTCGGGCCCTGGTTTTGTTCCCTGGGCCCTGGTTTTGTTCCTCGGGCTCTGGTTTTGTTCCTCAATTTCTGGTTTACTTCTGCGAAATCTGTTTTTGTTCCTCGGGTTCTGGTTTTGTTCCTCCAGCTCTGGTTTTGTTCCTCGGGCTCTGGTTTTGTTCCTCGGGCTCTGGTTTTGTTCCTCCAGCTCTGCTTTTGTTCCTCGGGTCCTGCTTTTGTAACTCTGGCTCTGCTTTTCTTCCTCGGACTCTGGTTTTCTTCCTCCGGCTCTAGTTTTGTTCCTCGAGGGCTGCATTTGTTGCTCGGGCCCTAGTTTTGTTCCTCGGGCTCTGGTTTTCTTTCTCAAGCTCTCCATTAGTTTCTCGAGCTCTTGTTTTATTCCTCGGGCCCTGTTATTTTTCCTCGGTCTCTGGTTTTGTTCCTCGGCTCTCATTTTCTTCCTCGGGCTCTCGTTTCCTTCCTTGAGGGCTGGTTTTGTTCCTCGGGCTCTGGTTTTCTTCCTCGTCCTCTGGTTTTCTTCCCCGGGCTCTCGTATTGCTCCTTAAGGTCTCATTTTGTTCCTCGGGGTCTGGTTCTGTTCCTCTCGCCCTCGTTTTGTTCCTCGGGCTCTGGTTTTGTTCCTCCATCTCTGGTTTTGTTCCCTGGGCCCTGGTTTTGTTCCTCGGGCTCTGGTTTTGTTCCTCAATTTCTGGTTTACTTCTGCGAAATCTGTTTTTGTTCCTCGGGCTCTGGTTTTGTTCCTCCAGCTCTGGTTTTGTTCCTCGGGCTCTGGTTTTGTTCCTCGGGCTCTGGTTTTGTTCCTCCAGCTCTGCTTTTGTTCCTCGGGTCCTGCTTTTGTAACTCTGGCTCTGCTTTTCTTCCTCGGACTCTGGTTTTCTTCCTCCGGCTCTAGTTTTGTTCCTCGGGCTCTGGTTTTGTTCCTCAAGCTCTCCATTAGTTTCTCGAGCTCTTGTTTTATTCATCTGGCCCTGGTATTTTTCCTCGGTCTCTGGTTTTGTTCCTCGGCTCTCATTTTCTTCCTCGGGCTCTCGTTTCCTTCCTTGAGAGCTGGTTTTGTTCCTTGGGCTCTGGTTTTCTTCCTCGTCCTCTGGTTTTCTTCCCCGGGCTCTCGTATTGCTCCTTAAGGTCTCGTTTTGTTCCTCGGGGTCTGGTTCTGTTCCTCTCGCCCTCGTTTTGTTCCTCGGGCTCTGGTTTTGTTCTCGAGCTCTGGTTTTGTTCCTCGAGCTCTAGTTTTATTCCTCGGCTCTGGTTTTGTTCCCCGGGCTCTGGTTTTGTTCCTCGGGCTCTGGTTTTCCTCTTCGGGCCCTGGTTTTGTTCCTCGGCCCTGGTTTTGTTCCTTGGGCCCTCCTTTTGTTCCTCGGGCTCTGGTTTAGTTCCATGGGCTCTGGTTTTATTCCTCGGGCCCTCCTTTTTTTTCCTCGAGCTCTGGTTTTGTTCCTCCAGCTCTGGTTTTGCTCCTTGGGCACTGGTTTTGTTCTCCAGGCTCTGGTTTTGTTCCTCGGGCTCTGGTTTTGTTCCTCAATTTCTGGTTTACTTCCGCGAAATCTGTTTTTGTTCCTCGGGCTCTGGTTTTGTTCCTCGGGCTCTGGTTTTGTTCCTCCAGCTCTGATTTTGTTCCTCGGGTCCTGCTTTTGTTCCTCGGGCTCTGCTTTTCTTCCTCGGACTCTGGTTTTCTTCCTCCGGCTCTAGTTTTGTTCCTCGAGGGCTGCATTTGTTGCTCGGGCCCTAGTTTTGTTCCTCGGGCTCTGGTTTTCTTCCTTGGGCTCTGGTTTTTTTCCTCGGGCTCTGGTTTTTTTCCTCGGGCTCTGGTTTTATTCCTCAGGCTCTGGTTTTGTGCCTCGGGCTCCAGTTTAGTTCCACGGGCCCTCCTTTTCTTCTTCGGTCTGTTCTTTTTTTCCTCAGGCCCTGGTTTTTTTCCTCCGGCTCTGATTTTGTTCCACGGGCTCTGGTTTTGTTCCTCGGATTCTCGTTTTTTTCCTTGGGCTCTGGTTTTGTTCCTCGGGCTCTAGTTTACTTCCACGGGCTCTGGTATTGTTCCTTGAGGGCTGGTTTTGCTCCTTCAGCTCTGGTTTCGTTCCTCGGGTCCTGGTTTTCTTCCTCGGGCCCTGGTTTTCTTCCTCGGGCTCTGGTTTTGTTTCTCCAGCTCTGGTGTGTTCCTTGGGCCCTGGTTTTGTTCCTCGGGCTCTGGTTTTGTTCCTCGGGCTCTGGTTTTGTTCCTCCAGCTCTGGATTTGCTCCTCGGGCCCTCCTTTTGGTCCGCGGGCTCTGGTTTTCCTCCTCCGGCCCTCCTTTTCTTCCTTGGGCTCTGGTTTTGTTCCTCAGGCTCTGGTTTTGTTTCTCGGGCTCTGGTTTTGTTCCTCCAGCTCTGGTTTTGCTCCTTGGGCCCTCCTTTTTTTCCTCGATCTGGCTTTCTTCCTCGGGCTCTGGTTTTGTTTCTCGGGCTCTGGTTTCGTTCCTCCAGCTCTGGTTTTGTTCCTCGGGCTCTGGTTTTATTCCTCGGGGTCTGTTTTTTTTCCTCGAGCTCTGGTTTTGTTCCTCCAGTTCTGGTTTTGTTCCTCGAGCTCTGGTTTTGTTCCTCCAGTTCTGGTTTTGTTCCTCGAGCTCTGGTTTAGTTCCATGGGCTCTGTGATTTTTTCCTTGGGCTCTAGTTTTGTTCCTTGAGGACTGGTTTTTTTCATCGTGCCCTGGTTTTGTTGCTCCAGCTCTGGTTTTACTCTTCGGGCCCTCCTTTTGTTCCTCAAGCTCTGGTTTTGTTCCTCGGGCTCTGGTTTTTTTCCTCCAGCTCTGGTTTTGTTCCGCGGGATCTGGTTTTGTCCCTCGGGCTCTGGTTTTGTTCCTCGGGCTCTGATTTTGTTTCTCGGGCAATACTTTAGTTCCATGGGCTCTGGTTTTGTTCCTCGGGCCCTCCTTTTGTTCTTCAGGCTATGGTTTTTTTCCTCAGGCTCTAATTTTTTTCCTCAGGCCCTGTTTTTTTTCCTCGGGCTCTGGTTTTGTTCCTCAGGCTCTGGTTTTGTTCCTCCAGCACTGGTTAGTTCTTCGGGTCTGGTTTTGTTCCTCGAGTCTGGTTTTGGTCCTCTAACTTTGGTATTGTTCCTAGGGCTCTGGTTTAGTTCCTCGGACTCTGATTTAGTTCCACGGGGTCTCGTTTTGTTCATCGAGCTCTGGTTTTGTTCCTCGGGCTCTGGTTTTCTTCCTCCAGCTCTGCATTAAATCCTCGGGCTCTGGTTTTGTTCCTCAGGCCATGGTATTGTTCTTCGGGCTCTAGTTTTGTTCCTCAGGGCCTGCTTTTTTTCCTCGATGGCTGCTTTTGTTCTTCCTGCTCTGGTTTTGTTCCGTGGGCTCTGGTCTTGTTCCTCGGGCTCCTGGCTCTCTTGTTCCTCGGGCTCTGGTTTTCTTCCTCGGGGGCTCTGGTTTTCTTCCTCGGGCTCTGGTTTTCTTCCTAGAGTGCTGCATTTGTTCCTCGGGCCCTAGTTTTGTTCCTCGGGCTCTGGTTTTCTTCCTCGAGCTGTGGTTTTGTTCCTCTCTCTCTGGTTTTGTTCGTCGGGCTCTGGTTTTGTTCCTCAGGGTCTGGTTTTGTTCCTCGGGCTCTGGTTTTGTTCCTCGGGCTCTCGTTTTGTTCCTCGCACCCTCCTTTTGTTCCTCGGGCTCTGGTTTTCTTCCACGGGCCATGGTATTGTTCTTCGGGTCTAGTTTTGTTCCTCCGGCCCTGCTTTTTTTCTTCGATGGCTGCTTTTGTTCTTCGTGCTCTGGTCTTGTTCCACGGGCTCTGGTTTTGTTCCTCGGGCTCTGGTTTTCTTCCTCGAGCTGTGGTTTTCTTCCTCTCTCTCTGTTTTTGTTCGTCGGGCTTTGGTTTTGTTCCTCGGGGTCTGGTTTTGTTCCTCGGGCTCTGGTTTTGTTCCTTGGGCTCTCGTTTTGTTCCGTGGGCTCTGGTTTTGTTCCTCGGGCCCTGGCTTTGTTCCTCCAGCTCTGGTTTTCCTCCTCGAGCCCTCCATTTGTTCCTCGGTCTCTGGTTTTTTTCGTTGGGCTCTGGTTTTGTTCCTCGAGCCCTGCTTTTGTTCCTCGGGCTCTGGTTTTGTGCCACGGGCCCTTCTGTTTTTCCTCGGACTCTGGTTTTGTTCCTCAGGCCGTTTTGTTCCCCGGGTTCTGGTTTTGTTCCTCGGGCTCTGGTTTTGCTCCTCTGGCACTCCTTTTGTTCCTCGGGCCCTAGCTTTGTTCCTCGGGCTCTGGTTTTGTTCCTCGGGCCCTGTTTTTTTTCCTCGGGCTCTGTTTTTTTTCCTCGGGCTCTGGTTTTATTCCTCGGGCTCTGGTTTTGTTCCTGGGGCTCTGGTTTTGTTCCTCGGGCTCTAGTTTAGTTCCACGGGCTCTGGTTTTATTCCTCGGGCTCTGGTTTTGTTCCTGGGGCTCTGGTTTTGTTCCTCGGGCTCTAGTTTAGTTCCACGGGCTCTGGTTTTGTTCCTCGGGCCCACTTTTGTTCCTCGGGCTCTGGTTTTCTTCCATGGGCCATGGTATTGTTCTTCGGGCTCTGGTTTTGTTCCTCAGGCCCTGCTTTTTTTCCTCGATGGCTGCTTTTGTTCTTCGTGCTCTGGTTTTGTTCCGCGGGCACTGGTTTTGTTCTTCGGGCTCTAGTTTTGTTCCTCGGGCTCTGGTTTTATTCTTTGGGCTCTGATTTTGTTCCTCCAGCTCTTGTTTTTCTCCTCGGGCTCCGCTTTTGTTCCTCGGGCTCTGGTTTTGTTCCTCGTGCTCTTGTTTTGTGCCATGGGCCCTGCTTTTGTTCCTCGGGCTCTGGTTTTGTTCCTCAAGCTCTGCATTAGTTCCTCGTGCTCTGGTTTTTTTCCTCAGGCCCTGGTATTTTTCCTCGGGCTGTGGTTTTTTTCCTTGGGCACTGCTTTTGTTTCTTGAGGACTGCTTTTGTTCTTCAGGCTCTGGTTTTGTTCCTCGGGCTCTGGTTTTGTTCCTCGGGCTCTAGTTTTGTTCCTCGGGCTCTTTTCTTATTCCTCGGGCCCTCCTTTTCTTCCTCGAGCTCTGGTTTTCTTCCTCGGGCTCTGCTTTTGTTCCTCGAGGGCTGCATTTATTCCTCCGGCCCTAGTTTTGTTCCTCGAGCTGTGGTTTTGTTCCTCTATCTCTGGTTTTTTTCCTCGGGCTTTGGTTTTCTTCCTCGTGCTCTGGTTTTGCTCCTCAGGCCCTCATTTTGTTCCTCGGGCTATGGTTTTGTTCCTCAGGCTCTGGTTTTTTCCTCGGGCCATGGTTTTCGTCCTCTGGCACTGATTTTGTTCCTCGGGCTCTGGTTTTGTTCCTCCAGCTCTGGTTTTGTTCCTCGGGCTCTGGATTTCTGTCTCGGGCTCTGGTTTAGCTCCATGGGCTCTAGTTTTGTTCCTCAGGCCCTCCTTTTCTTCCTCGGGCCCTGGTTTTGTTCCTCCAGCTCTGGTTTTGCTCCTCGGGCCCTCCTTTTGTTCCTCGGGCTCTGGTTTTGTTTCTCGGGCTCTGGTTTTCTTCCTCGGGCTCTAGTTTTGTTCCTCCAGCTCTGGTTTTGTTCCTCGGGCTCTCGTTTAATTCTTCGCGCTCTGGTTTTATTCCTCGGGCTCTGATTTTGTTTCTCCAGCTCTGGTTTTGCTCCTCGGGCCCTCCTTTTGTTCCTCGGGCTCTGGTTTTGTTCCTCGGGCTCTGGTTTTGTGCCATGGGCCCTGCTTTTGTTCCTCGGGCTCTGGTTTTGTTCCTCGGGCCCGACTTTTTTTCCTCGAGGGCTGCTTTTATTCTTTCTGCTCTGGTTTTCTTCCTCGGGCTCTGCTTTTGCACCTTGGGCTCTCGTTTAGTTCCTCTGGCTCTGCTTTTATTCCTCGGGCCCTCCTTTTGTTCCTCGGGCTCTGGTTTTGTTCCTCGGGCCCTGGTTTTGTTCCTTGGGCTCTGGTTTTGTTCCTCAGGCTCTGGTTTAGTTCCTCGAACTCTGGGTTTGTTCCTTGGGCTCTGCTTTTGTTCCTCGATCTCTGGTTTTGTTCCTTATGGTCTGGTTTTGTTCCTCGAGGGCTGGTTTTGCTCCTCGGGCTCTGGTTTTCTTCCTCGGGCTCTGGTTTTCTTCCTCGCACTGCACTGTCCTGCTTCTGGCAGAGACAGAGTTAACTTTCCTCCCAGTAGCTTGGGGGGGTGTGTTGGCTTCTGGGTTTGGTGTGAGAGGAGCATTGATGTCCCGTTGATGGCCCATTAATGCTTTGGCTGTTGCTGGGTGGTGCTTGCACCAGGGAGACTTTTGTTTTCTCTTTTCAGCCTGTCATGCCCTGCAACGTGCAGGGGAAGCTCGGGGCGGGTGGGGCGTACAGCCGTGGTGGTTGACCCAACTGACCAATGGGGTATTGTATAGCATGTGACGTCATGCTCAGGACAAAAAAACGGGGGGTGCGGGGGGGGCCTCCCCACCGCTCATGACACGTGTTCGGCAGCGGTGGTCGGTTGCATTGTGCATTGCCTGCTTTGTATAGTCTGTTGTTGTACTCATTGTTATTATTACTGTTCTACTTCGTTTTATTTCAATCATTAAACTGTTTTTGACTCAACCCGGGAGTTTTCCTACTTGTGCCCTCTCGATTCTCTCCCCAATCCCACGGGGTGGGGGGTGAGGAGTGAGCAAGCGGCTGCGTGGCGTTTATTTGCTGGCTGGGGTTAAACCAACACATGCACCCATCATACCCTCCACCCACCACTCCCAGGGCCTTGCACCCCCATGGCCCAGCACTGATTCCCACACATGCGCAAAACCCAGCACACCCACCGCCAACACACAGCACCTGGACAAGCACAGCACCGAGCAGCCCCGGAGCCCAGCACGCAGCACCCAGCATCCCCAGCACCAGGACATGACAAGAAGCCAGTCCCCGCAGTGCCCACCACCCAGCACCAGGACATGACAATAAGCCAGTCCTGGCAGTGCCCACCACCCAGCACCAGGACATGACAATAAGCCAGTCCTGGCAGTGCCCACCACCCAGCACCAGGACATGACAATAAGCCAGTCCTGGCAGTGCCCACCACCCAGCACCAGGACATGACAAGAAGCCAGTCCGTGCAGTGCCCACCAACCAACACCCCCACCACTGAGCAACGGAACATGCTCAGCACCAAGAACCACCAATGTGTAGCAAGGGGTGTGAGGTGTGGTGGATATGGCACATTTGGGGTGCTGGCTGTGGCTGGGTGCTGGGCAGCTAAGAAGGGTCTATCAAGGGAAGGTGAGAGCCACCAACATCTTTCAGTCCTGCCTGTTAGTTTAAGGGAGCCCGAAGAGGGGATCGACTGCTTTGCAGTTGGGCTCTGGTAAGGTTGCTGGTTGGATGGTAGAGCGAGAGCAGCTCCCTCTGAAAGGGCTGCCACGAAAGGCAAGAGCAAGAAACAGCTTCCAATCCTGGTTCTTTCTGTGTTGGAGCTCCCTCTGGTGGGAAGCCGTTTAGGAAATGGGCTCTGGTGATGGTAAGGCAAAGGTTTATATTTAGGTTTGAGAATAAGGGAGAGGGGCATAACACTATCGGGACAGGGAAGGGGCTACTCCTCTTTTGGAGCCCCATGTAGTGGGTGCAGAAGGGTCTCGTTATCTATGCAGAACCTCAAACTATCCCTTATCCTCATCAGAGGCAAGCTCCGAAACGGCCACCCACCTCATCCGTCTCAGGCACAGAAATAGCCAGGAATCAAGGATGATGCTGAACCACACCTTCCCTTGGTAGTCCCACCAACACTGGGGCTCTGTGACTGTTCTCCCGCCTAACCTCAACCTAGCCCTGACCGTCATCAGGGCCGAGCTCCGAAGCGGCCACCCACCGCATGGGGCTCAGCACAGAAGTAGCCAGGAATCAAGGTTGATGCTGGCCCTCACGTTCTCTTGGCAACCCCACCAACACCAGGGGCTCTGTGTCTGTTCTCTCAACTAACCTCGACCTAGCACTTACCCACTTCAGAGCCAAACTCCGAAGAGGCCTCCCAACGCATGGAGCTCAGGCACAGAAGTAGCCAGAAATCAAGGCTGATGCAGGCCCTCACGATCTCTTGGCAGCCCCTTCTCAGCCCCACCAATACCGCGGCTCTGTGTCTGTTCTCCTAATTATCCTCAACACATCCCTTACCCTCATCAGAGCTAAGATCTGAAGCGGCCACCCACCTAATGGGGCTCAGGCACAGAAGTAGCCAGGAATCAAGGTTGACGCCGGCCCTCATGATTTCTTGGCAGTCCCTTCTCAGCCCCACCAACACTGGGGCTCTGAGTCTGTTCTTCCACCTATCCTTGACATATCCCTTATGCTCAGCAGAGCCAAGCTCCGAAGCAGGCACCCACAGCATGGGGCTTGGCACTGAGGTAGCCAGGAATCAAGGTTCATGCTGGCCCTCACAATCTCTTGCAGCCCCACCAACACCGGGGCTCCGTGTCTCTGCTCGCACCTAACATCAAGCTATCCCTTACGCTCCTCAGGGCCAAACTTCGGAGCGGCCACCCTCCTGTGTTTGTTCTCTCAGCTAACCTCGACGTATCCCTTTTACCCTCATCAGAGCCAAGCTCCAAATCGACCACCCACCACGTGGGCGTTAGGCACTGAGATAGCCAGGAATCAAGGTTCATGCTGGCCCTCACCTTCCCTTGGCAGCCCCTCTTCAGCCCCACCAACACCTGCCCCCTTCTTTTTGGTCTCCCACCTAAACATCAACCTACATCTTACCTTCATCAGATCGAGGGTCTAAAACGTCTATCCACCAGATGGCGCTCCAACACAATTGGAATCAAGATTGACTGTTTGTTGAACTCTTCTGCCCTGGCAGCCCTTTGAGGTCTCCACCAACACCGGGGCTCTGTGTCTGTTCTCCCACTTAGCCTCAACATATCCCTTACCCTCATCAGGGCCAAGCTCCGAAGCGGCCACCCACCACATGGGGCTCAGGCACAGAAATACCCAGGACTCAAGGATGATGCTGGCCCTCACGATATCTTGGCAGACACTTCTCAGCCCCATCAACACTGTGGCACTGTGTCTCTGCTCGCACCTAACAGCGACCTATCCCTTACCCTCAAGAGGGCCAAGCTCCGAAGTGGCCACAGACCACATGGGGCTAGGCACTGACGTAGCCAGGAACCAAGGCTGATGCTGGACCTCATGGTCTCTTGGCAGCCCCTTCTCAGCCCCACCAACACCGGGGCTCTGTGTCTGTTCTCCCTCCTAAACTCAACCTAGCCCTGACCCTCACCAGGGCCAAGCTCCGAAGTGGCCACGCTCCACATAGGGCTTGGCAATAAGGTAGCCAGAAATCAAGGTTGATGCTGGCCCTCACCTTTCCTTGGTAGCCCCACCAAATCCGAGGCTCTGTCTCTGCTCTCCCACTTATCCTCTGTTGCAGAATGGCTGAGGGAACGCGGTCAAGGCTCCATGGAGGAGCCTTGCGATTCAATTTTGACATAAGTTAGCCACACTAGGCCGCAGTGAAATACTCTCAGATTAGGCCGCAGCGAAACTTTCCCAGACTAGGCCTCTGTGAAAAGTCTGAGTCATTCTGATAAAGGAGAACAAGAAGGCCGTACTGACCTTGCACTGTGCAGAAAAACAGCCTTTGAAGAAAACACTAAGAAAAACAGGATGGACACCTGGACCACGTAGCAGTAGCCAAGTAGGAGGGGTATGGTAATGTAGTTTGTAGAGCTAAGCCAATAATCATAAGTAGTTTGTAGAGCTAAGCCAATAATTGTATGACAAGTGTGCATAACGTAGAACTTAGTGCATAAATACATGTAGGATCCTGCAATAAAGTTGAAGCTTGCTTTATCACTCACATTGAGTCGGCTGCTTGTCTTCCCTCGCTCGTCGCAATCCTCGACATATACCTTACCCTCATCAGGGCAAAGCTCCAAAGCGGCCATTCTCCACATAGGGCTTGGCACTGAGATAGCCAGGAATCAGGGTTGATGCTGGCCCTCACCTTCCGTTTGCAGCCCCTTCTCAGCCCCACAAACACCGGGACTCTGTGTCTGTTCTCCCACCTAACCTCAACCTAGCCCTGACCCTCATCAGGGCCAAGCTCCGAAGCGGCCACCCTCCACGTGGAGCTTGGCACTGAGGTAGTCAGGAATCAAGGTTGATGCTGGTCCTCACGATCTGTTGGCAGACCCATCTCAGCCCCACCAATACCGGGGCTCTGTGTCTCTGCTCGCACCTAACAGCGACCTATCCCCTAACCTCATCGGAGCCAAGCTCAGAAGCGACCACTCTTCATGTGTGGCTTAGGGACTTAGGTAGCCACGAATCAGGGTTGATGCTGGACCTCACGATCACTTCGCAGCCAATTCTCAGCCTCACCAACACCGGGGCTCTCTGTCTGTTCTCCCACCTAACCTCAACCTAGCCCTGACCCTCACCAGGGCCAAACTCCAAAGCGGCCACCCTCCACATAGGGCTTGGCACTGAATAGCCAGGACTCGTGGATGATGCTGGCCCTCACCTTCCTTGGCAGCCTCACCAACAACGGGGCTCTGTGTCTGTTCTCCCATCTAACGTCAACCTAGCCCTTACCCTCACCAGGGCCAAACTCCGAAGCCGCCATCCGCCACATGGGACTTGGCACTGAGATAGCCAGGAATCAAGGCTGATGCTGGCCCTCACCTTCCCTTGGCAGCCCCACCAACACCGGTACTCTGTGTCTGTTCTCCCAGTTCTCCTCGACATATCCCTTACCCTCATCAGGGCAAAGCTCCAAAGCAGCCACCCACCACATGGGGCTCAGGCACAGACGTGGCCAGGAATCAAGGCTGATGCTGGCCCTCACGGTCTCTTGGCAGCCCCTCCTCAGCCCCACCAACCCCTGCTCCCTTCTCTTTGGTCTCTTCCACCTAAACATCAACCTGCATCTTACCTTCATCAGAGCCAGGCTCTGAAACGTCTACCCACCAGATGGCGCTCCAACACAGAGGGAACCAAGATGACTGTTGTTCGTTGCACTCGCCTGCCCTGGCAGCCCTTTGAGGTCCCCACCAACACCGGGCCTATGCGCTTGCCGTAGCACTCAACCATCAACCTTGCCGCAGTCCAACTGCAAAGCAGACAAGCGCCCCGTCGAGCTCCCACACACATTTAGCCAGGACTGAAATATATTCGCGACGCTCACCTTCCCTTTACAGCCCCTTCTCAGCTGCCCAGCACCCAGCCATCTCCAGCACCGCAAATGCGCAACATCCAGCACACCTAGCACCCCTTGGGATCATTGGCAGTGCTTGGTGCTGGGCATGGGTCGGTGCTGGGTCGTGGGGCTACTGTGTGCTAGGCCCTGAGTGGAGTGGGTTCTGCACAGGTCTGGGTGCTGCGGTTGCTGGGTGTTGGGCATATCTGGGTGCTCGACATGTCCCTGTGCTGGGCACTGGGAGGATTTGGTGCTGGGAATGGGCAGGTGATGATCGTGTCTGGGTGGTGGATGCTGGCTACAGGCAGTGCTGGGCACTGGCTGCGCTGGGTGCTGGTCACTGGGGGTACTGGGTTCTAGGCACTGGGCGTGCGGGGTGCTGGACATCTCTGAGTGCTGAGCATGTCCAAGTGATGGGTCGTGGGCACTGGGACTGCTGGGCAGTGGGGGTGCTGGGGACTATGCATATCAGGGTGCTGGGCATGCCTGTGGACTGAGTGCTTGGTGCTGGGTTCTGGAGGCTGGCTGGTGGGCATTGTCTGGGTGCTGGTTATTGGGCACTGGCGGTGGTAGGCATGGGAGTGCTTGTTGCTGGGCATTTTCTGATCCTGGCTGTTGGGGGCGCTGAGCACTGGGCATGTCTGGGTGATGGATGGAGGGAGTTTTGGGTGCTGGGCACTAGGGGTGCTGGCTAGTGGGTATGTCCGTGTGCTGGGCATGTCCATATGCTGGCTGCTGTGCGCTGGGGATGCTGGGCACTGGGGTTAGTGGGTGCTGTGCACTGGGGTTGCTGGGTGCTGGGCGGCGCGACTGCTGGGGGCTGGGAGTGCTGGGTACTATGCATAAGCGGGTGCAGGGTATGCCTTGCTGCTGGATGGTGGTTCTGGGGCTACTGGGAGCTGGGGGTATTGGGTGCTGGGCACTGGGGTTGCTGGGTGCTGAGTCCTGTGGGTGCTGGTTGCTGGGCCCTGGGAGTGCTGGGTACTATGCATAAGCGGGTGCAGGGTATGTCTTGCTGCTGGGTGCTGGGGGTATTGGGTGTTGGCCACTGGGGTGTTGGGTGCTGGGCATGTCCTCGTCCTTGGCATGACTGATGCTGGGCACTGGGGGTGCTGGCTGCTGGGAGCTAGGGGTGCTGGCTGTGGGCATTTCAGTTGCTGGACATGACCAGGTGCTGGGCGTGTCCAGGTGCTGGGCATGTGCGGATGCTGTGTGCTCGGCACTTGGGGTTCTGGGTGGTGGGCAGGGAGGGTGCTGGACGCTGGGGATGCTGGCTGTTGCGGTGCTGGGTGCTGGGCACTGGGGCTGCTGAGTGGTGGGCATGTCCAGGTGCTGTTTGTTGGCGGTTGGGGTGCTGGGTTGTGCGCCGGTCCGGGAGTTAGTGCTGGGCCCTGGGGGTGCTGTGTATGTCCGAGTGCTGGCCATGTCTGGATGCTGGGTAAACGGGTTCTTGGGCTGTGGGGGTGTTGGGTATGCTGGTTTCTGGGCACTGGGGAGGTGCTGGCTGCGAGACCTGTATGGTGGTGGGTGTTTGGTGTACTGGGTGCAGGGCACTGGGCGTGCTGGGTGCTGGGCATGTCCGGGTGCTATGTGCTGATCTGGGGATGTTGCGGGCTGGTTTGCTGTGTTCTGGTGTGTAGCGTGCTGGGCATGTTTGGGTGCTGGGCATGTCCAGGTGCTGCGTACTGGGTGCTGGGGGGGGTGGTCCCTGGGGGTGCTGTGTGCTGGGCATGTCCGGGGGGTGGGTGTTGGGCAGTGGGGTTGCTGGGTGCTGGGAATGTTGCTGGGTGCTGGGAATGTGCGGGTGCTGGGGGCTGGGCCCTGAGGTTGCTGGGGGCTGGGCACTCGGGTTGCTGGGTGCTGGCTGGTGCGGTTGCGGGGCCCTGGTATTGCTGGGTACTATGCATAACTGAGTGCAGGGTATCTCTTGGTGCTGGAGGTACTGGGTGCTGGGCATATCCGGTGCTGGCTCTGTGCTCTGGAGTTGCTGGGTTCTGTGCTCTGGGGGTGCTTGTTTCTTGGCACGTGCGTGTGCTGTGTGCTCTGCCCTGGTTGTGCTGGGTATGTGTGGGTGTTGGGCAGTGTGGGTGCTGTGTGGTGGGCGCTGGGCATGTCTGGGTGCTGGGTGATGGGCACTGGAGGTTCTGGGCGATGGGGAGCAGGGAAGCTGCCTGCTAGGCATGTCTGAGTGCTGGGCATGTCCGGGTGCTGGGTACTGTGCGCTGGCAGTGGTGGGCGGTGGTGGTGCTGGGTGCTGGGCATGTCCGGGTGCTAGGCAATGGCGGTGCTGGGTGCTTGGCGCTGGGGTGATGGTCTTTGGGTGTGCTGGGTGCTGGGCATGTCCCTGTGCTGGGTGGTGGGGGTGCTGGGCATGTGCGGGTGTTGGTTGCCGGGCCCTGGGTGTACTGGGTGCTGGACGCTGGGGTGGTTGGTTTCTGGGCGCTGGGGGTGCTGGGTTCTGTGCCCCTGTGTTGCTGGGTGCTGAGCATGTCCGGGTGCTGGCCATGTCTAAGTGCAGCGTGCTGGGCACTGGGTGCTGGGGTGGGGGTGCTGGATGCTGAGTGTTGGGTATGCTGGTTTCCGGGCACTGGGCGGAAGTGTGTGAGACCTGTGGGGGTGTTGTATGGTGGGTGTTTGGGGTGCTGAGCGCTGCAGGTGCTGGGCATGTCCAGGTGCTATGTGCTGATCACTGGGGTTCTTGGGGGCTGGTTTGCTGTGTTCTGGTGTGTTGGGCGCTGGGCATGTTTGTCTGGGTGCTGGGCATGTCTGGGTGCTGGGTACTGGGAACTGGCAGTGTGGGGCGGTGCGGGTGCTGTGTGCTGGGCATGTCGGGGTGCTGGGTACTGGGCAGTGGGAGTGCTGGGTGCTAGGTACTGGGGGTGCTGGGCCCTGGCATTGCTGGGTAATATGCAAAACTGAGCGCAGGGTATGTCTTGGTGCTGGATGCTTGGTGCTGGAGGTACCGGGTGCTGGGCATATGCAGTGCTGGGTGTTGGGCATATGCAGTGCTGGGTGGCTGTGCTGGGGTTGCTGGGTGCTGTGCTGTGAGGGTGCTGGATTCCTGGCATGTGCGTGTGCTGTGTGCTGGGCCCCGGTTGTGCTGGGTATGTGTGGGTGCTGGGTGTTGGGCACTGGGGGTGGTGGTGCTAGGTGCTGGGCATGTCTGGGTGCTGAGCAATGGTGGTGCTGGGTGCTTGGCGCTGGGGGTGGTGGTCCCTGGGGCTGCTGTGTGCTGGGCACGTGGGGGTGCTGGGTTTTGGGCGGTGGGGGTGCTGGGTGCTGGGCGTGTGCGTGTGTTGGTTGCTGGACCCTGGCGTGCTGGGCGCTGGGGCTATCGGTTACTGGGTGCTGGGGGTGCTGGGTTCAATGCAGCGTAGGCAGGTCCTGGGCAGTGGGTGTGCTGGAAGCTGGGTGTTGGGTATGCTGGTTCCTGCCACTGCGGGTGCTGGGTGTGAGACTTGTGGGCGTGCTGGATGGTGGGTGTTTGGTGTGCACCCTCACTGCCCACTACCCAGAACCCCAAGTGCCAAGCACACAGCATCCGGACGTGCCCAGCACCTGCACACGCCCAGCACCCACAAGACCCAACAACCAGCACCTGGTCATGACCAGCACCTGGAAATGCCCACAGCCAGCACCCCTAGCTCCCCGCACCCAGCACTCCCAGGGCCCAGCACTCATTCCCGGACATGCGCACAACCCAGCACACCCACCGCCAACACACAGCATCGAGACATGCCCAGCACCCAGCAGCCCCAGTGCCCAGCATCCACCAGCAAGACATACCCTGCACCCACTTATGCATGGTACCCAGCACTCCCAGGGCCCAGCAACCAGTAGCCCCAGTACCTCGGCTCGCTTCTGTAATTCTACACAATGAAGACTTGTGGCTTAGAAGTTAGGGAACTAGCAGGTGTGGTGTTTGCAGGTGTGTAGAATTGTAGTCTAAATCGGGTCTCCTGGAAGCATTGTTAGACTCTAGTGAAGAGTAACCTTGGAAACGAGAACCATAAACAAACGTGGTCCAGACGTGGCTCAGAGACAAACCTCGACCTTATAAGGAAAGAAAGGAACAGGTTCACAAAGAGTTCACTACCCTGCCGACCACCAGAGACCACCCGAGACCCTCAAGGAGACCCTAAAGGCTTTAGTGCGCATGTGTCTAGGATGATGTAATATTATAATCGGTTCTCGGAAATTTAAGGAATATGTAAAAGAGAAACTGAAAATATGTATGAGAAGCATGGATACAAACAGAAAGGTGATTACACCCAGCGTGCTTCATTTGTGGCAAGTCCACCGAGCACCCAGGCCTGAATAAAACAATCTCTCTCCTGAGCGTGTGGAATTGGTTCCTTCCACGCCGGGCACGAATCCGCTTTTTGGACGACAGTTTTTGGTGACCCAGGTGGGACTGCTGTGAAGCCTTGCCCGCATCGACTTGCCGGCTCTCGGTGGGGAGACCCTGCTCTCCAGACTCCAGCGCGCACCGCCCTTTTGATCGGGGACTCTGTGAGTATTCTCCCCGACCAGAGCAGGTGAGCGACTCAACAGTGCAACGCTAAGGTAAAAGAGATATTGTGCTGGGGTATAAACTGTGCATGCATTTGGTAAGGAATTGTGGCCAAAGGTAAAAAGGTTTATTCATATGCGTTTGACAGTGACGACTGGAGTATATGAAATCATGGTTAAGAACGTTCTTTTTGGGCAAAAGTATGGGAACTCAATAGTCTAAAGTAACACCTTGCTCTCCCCTTGGATGCATCATAAAATATTGGGGAACATTTGGGGGAGATCCTTTGAGAAAGGAGAAATTAATTGAGTCTTGTACTAAATGGTGGCCAATGTATAAATTAGAAGATGAGGAAAAACGGCCAGAATTGGCAACTCTCACCTTGCAAGTGATGTTATTTTGTAGACGACAGGGCAAATGGGATGAGGCCCCTTCTGTGGACTTGTTCTTTACCTTGAGAAATGATCATGAAATTCGGAAGGAATGTATACTTTTAGACTCAGATTCTAATGTGATGATGATGATGATGGAGGACAAGGAACCAAAACCGCATTGTTCTTCTGCTTGTAGTCTAGGAAAACGGTGTTTAAAACTAGGAGAAGAGGAAGATGGTACACAGATGTTGGTGGCACCGAGTGAAAATGAAAGTTTTGAAACTGAAGCAAGGGGAAGTAATCCCTTTAGTCCAATAGCTGGCAGAACTGGGACCCAAGAGGGGTCTGTTTTGTTAGCACCCCTTCCTCAGGCTGTGGGCCTAAGTGGGGGACCAGTGTTTGCGAAAATAACTTTTACTACTTCTGATTTGATGAATTGGAAAGAATTGGCAGGATCCTATAGGGAAAACCCTGAAAAGGTGTATAGATCTTTAAAAACAATTATTAAAAGTCATAATCCCGATCGGCAAGATATTCAAATTCTTTTAAATAATTTGTTAACTCCTGAAGAAAAGAGGGTCGTATTGGAAAAAAACTAATATGGAAAATGAAAGAAAAAAAAAGGGGAAACGGAAAGCTGCAATTCTTGCGGCTGCTTTTGTGAATGCCCAAGGATCTGCTGGAGGTAGGGGCAGAGGATTTTGGAGAGGTAAAAGCAAAGGGTACTTAAGGGGCAGAGGTCGAGGATGTGGAAATATAGTTGAACAGTCTACTCCGTTAGGGATCAATCAATGCGCTGTATGTAAGAAGCAAGGACACTGGAAGAATGAGTGTCCAGAGAAGAAGAAAGTTGCTGTGATTCGGCCACAGCAAATTCCACCTGAAGCTGATCTCCTTATGATGGGAGAGGATTCTGAAGGATGGGGACTGGGGCAGAAAATTATATTCTCCCAGCCGAGCCCCTGGTTCCAGTAAAGCTGGGAAATAAAAGAGTCGATTTTTTAGTGGACACTGGTGCAAAATATTCTGTTATAAATACACGTAAAGGACCAATGAGTAAATTTAATGGATCTGTTGTTGGGGTCACGGGAAAAAAAGAGGTAAGGTCTTTTTTTTGAAAACTTTAAACTGTCAAATCGGAGGAAGAACATTGATGCATGAATTTTCATATATACCGGAATGCACCATACCTCTCTTAGGACGGGATTTATTGAATAAATTGGGAGCACAAATTAACTTTGAAAAAGGAAAAATCCATTTTTCTTGGATCCAAACAAAAGGAAAAGTTCATTTTCCTGAAGCTAATGCCTGGCAAGCCCAAGTTTATTTCTTACAGACAAACACAGAAGAATCTGAAGAAATCAGTTTACCCTTCTGTTTGGGCGACAGACAAACCAGGAAGAGCAAAAAATGTGGAACCGGTAAAAGCTGAATTGAAAACAGGAGTTCGACCGCTCTGGAAGGAAACAGTCAAAAGATTTTTGCCTTTGAATGGGAAGATCTGTCGACTGGGAGGAGAACTCAGCTCTGCTGGACTGTGCTGCCACGAGGGTTTAAAAATAGCCCAACCATCTTTGGAGCAGCCTTGACCAAGGAACTGGAACACTGGTCCGGTAAGGAAGATCAAGTCACCCTCCTTCAGTGTGTTGATGACATCCTATTGGGAGCAGATGCTCTTGAGATCTGCAAAGACAAGACTGTTGGCTGGATACAGGCTGTCAGAAAAGAAAGCACAAATTGCAAAACAAACTGTAATTTATTTGGGATTTGGGATTTCCCAAGGACAACGAAGACTGGGAAATGATAGAAAAAAAAGGCCATTTGCAAGATGGCACCCCCTCAAGCTACAATATCAAGCTCCGTTAGTGGAACAAGATGACATCATTTTGAAGTAAGTGCCATTTTAAATCCTGCTTCTTCAATGCCAAGTGAAAAAGAGAGCGATCCTAACCATGATTGTTTACAAGTTATCAAACAGGCATATGCCAGCAGGCCAGACCTGAGAGATGTCCCTCTCCAGACTCTCGATGAAGAATTATTTACCGATGGAAGCAGCTTTGTTGTGAAAGGAGAAAGGAGGGCTGGCTATGCCGCGGTAACTTTAACCGAAGACCAAGAAGTAAAAGCATTACCTCCAAATACATCCGCCCAGAAGGCCAAGATAACAGCTTGGACAAGAGCTTCAGATCTGGCTAAAGGTAAAAGAGTTAATATTTAGACAGACTTTAAATATGCTTTTGGAGTTGTTCATGCCCATGGAGCGATATGGAAAGAGCGAGAACTTTTGTCTGCCAGTGGCTCACCTTTAAAGTATGGAACAGAGATTTTAAATTTATTGGAAGCAGTACAAAAAAAAAAAAAAACACTACCACAGAAAAAAACCCAAAGAAGTTGCTGTGCATCCAAAGAAATTCAAATAGAATCCCCAAATGATAACGAAAAAGAAAATAAGTTGGCTAAGCTATTACAGTGCAAAAAGAATGATCAAGGATGATGGATTACTTCGCATGGACAATGTATAGTAACTCCCGAAATCATGAAGAAATTGATGGTCACAACCCATGCTGAGACACATATGGGAGCAGAAGCAATGGTCGAGTCGGTAAAACAGTATGCAAAATAGGGACTAAAATGTTATTGATTGCTAAAAGTGTGAGGGAGTGTGCTAAATGTGAGATTTGTCTTAGGAACAATTCGAAAATACAAATCCGACCCCCTCCTGGAGAGGTAAGGAAAGGCGTAACTCCCGGTGAGTATTGGCGAATAGATTTTTCAGAGTTACCAAGGTGCAACCAATAATACCTTCTCCGGATGGCCAAAAGCTTTCCCGTGGCAAACCAACAAGGCAAAAGAGGTAACAAAACACTTATGGAAAGAAATTATTTCAAGATTTGGAGTCCCTTTAGAGATGTCCTCTGACAGAGGCCCACATTTTGTAGCGGAGGTTATTAAGAATGTGAGTAAGACACTAAGACGACCACAATTTAGTAGACAAGTAGAGAGAATGAACCAAGTATTAAAGAGACAAATTTCTAAAATATGTCAGGAAGCTCACTTGAAACGGATTGAAGCTTTACCACTTGCCTTGTTAAGAATTAGGGTAACCCCAAGAGCTAAAGAAGAAGTAAGTCCATTGGAAATTCTGGGTGGTAAACCTTCTAATGTCAATCTAACAGGAAGGTTTGACCAAATGCACGTAATAGGAGAAAAAGTGTTAACTGAATCTCTCTTGTCTTTGAGTAAAATGGCGAGTTCTTCACACAAATATGTTCTTTTGAGGACACTTTTACCCCTGGAATTTCTGGTACATTCATTCAGCCCAGGAGACCAAGTCTACCTGCGAAGGTGGAAGGACGACCCCTTTGGAGAAAAGTGGAAAGGACCCTTCCAAGTGTTATTAACAACAACCACTGCTGTAGAATTAGAAGAAATAGACTCTTGGATTCATTACACCAGAATAAACAAAATACCTCCTAGACCGTGGACATCTACACCTCAGGAACCATTGCAATTAATTTGAAGGCGTACTTGATGACTTACCAGAGCTGTTGCGGAATTATCTGTGATATTTAAAATATTTCTTGTTAGAAAGGAAACCAAATTAATTAGGAAATTGTGGGTTTAGGAGTAGAAAATGTGGAGCCTGTTGATATGCATTATGACGATCAGTAAAGCTGAATCCCAATTTCTATTGCCAAAATGGGAGAGAAATCAAACTATCTGAGAACTTTTAGCCTGAGAAGTAACCAACATGTCTTCTTTTTGTATTGCAGAACCTAGGTGATAATTCACAGTTAATTGCGAAGAAAATTCAACAATTAAAGGACTTAGCCTGTGGATTTAAGGAACGAGAAGGGTAAGATCTTTCTTGGTTATTTTCGTGGCTTCCAAATTTAAATTGGCTCAGACAGTTGTTCTTATTTGCAATACTGATCTTGGTTCTCATTACTTGTTGTATGATTCAATGAATGTCTTTTTGTAGACCAAATGCATATAACTAAATGATGTGACACTCATGATGCTCAACATTGTAAGTCTCAAAGGGGGGGACTGATGCAGTAGGTACAGTATCTACTGTTCCATACCGCTCGCTTCTGTAATTCTACACAATGAAGACTTGTGGCTTAGAAGTTAGGTAACTAGCAGGTGTGGTGTTTGCAGGTGTGTAGAATTGTAGTCGAAATCGGGTCTCCTGGAAGCATTGTTAGACTCTAGTGAAGAGTAACCTTGGAAACGAGAACCATAAACAAACGTGGTCCAGACATGGCTCGGAGACAAACCTCGACCTTATAAGGAAAGAAAAGAACAGGTTCACGAAGAGTTCACTACCCCGCCGACCACCAGAGACCACCCGAGACCCTCAAGGAGACCCTAAAGGTTTTAGTGCGCATGTGTCTAGGATGATGTAATATTATAATCGGTTCTCGGAAATTTAAGGAATACTGAAAATATGTATGAGAAGCATGGATACAAACAGAAAGGTGATTAGACCCGGTGTGCTTCATTTGTGGCAAGTCCACCGAGCACCCAGGCCTGAATAAAACAATCTCTCTCCTGAGCGTGTGGAATTGGTTCCTTCCACGCCGGGCAGGAATCCGCTTTTCGGACAACACCTAGCCGCCAGCACCCGCACCAGCAGCACCAGCAAGCCCAGTGCCCAGCACGCAGCAACCTCAGGGTCCAGCACCCAGCCATGCCCGCCACCCGGACATGCCCAGCACCCAGCAACCCCAGTGCACAGCACCCAGCACCCCCAGCGCCCAGAAACCAACACACCCAGCACGCCCACTGCCCAAAACCCAGCAGCCCAACATGCCCAGCACACAGCACCACCACCGCCCACCACCCCCACTGCCCAGCACCCACACATGACCAGCACCCAGACATGCCCAGCAGGCAGCTTCTCTGCTGCCCACCGGCCAGCATCCCGACCGCCCAGCACCCAGGCCCCGCCACACAGCACCCACACTGCCCAACACCCAGCACCCACACATACCCGGCACAAGCAGGGCCCAGCACACAGCACACTCATACGCCAGGAATCCAGCACCCTCACACACAGCACCCAGCAATCCCAGCACAGCCACCCAGCACCGCATATGCCCAGCATGAAGCACCGCATATGGCCAGCACCCATTACCTCCAGCACCCAGCATCCAGCACCAAGACATACCCTGCACTCAGTTATGTGTAGTACCCAGCAATACCAGGGCCCAGCACCCCAGTACCTAGAACCCAGCACTCCCACTGCCCAACACGCACCACCCGGACGTGCCCAGCACACAGCACCCCCACTGCCCCACACAGCCAGTGCCCAGTACCCAGCACCCAGACATGCCCAGCACCCAAACATGCCCAGCACTCAACACACCACTGCCCAGATCCCAGCAAACCAGCCCCCAACATCTCCAGCGATCAGCACATAGCACGCAGACATGCCCAGCACCCAGCACCCGCAGCGCTCAGCACCCACCACCCCCAGTGCTCTGTACCCAGCACACCAAACACCCACCATCCAGCACCCCCACACGTCTCACACCCAGCACCCCCAGTGCCCAGCAACCAGCATACCTAACACCCACCATCCAGCAGCCCCACACATCTCACACCCAGCACCCCCAGTGCCCAGTCCCCGCACCCAGACATGCCCAGCACCCGAACATACACAGCACTCAGCACTGTCCTGCTTGCGGCTGGGACAGAGTTAACTTTCTTCCCAGTAGCTTGGGGGTGGGCTGGCTTTTGGGTTTGGTGTGAGAGGAGCCTTGATGGCCCCTTAACGCTTTGGCTGTTGCTGGGCGGTGCTTGCACCGGGAGACTTTTGTTCTCTCTTTTCAGCCTCCCACAGGAAGCTCGGGGAGGGGGTTGGGGGAGGCGGGGGGGTGGGGTGGGGGGGGGGTGGGGAGCACATCCGGGGTAGTTGACCTAGCTGGGCAATGGGGTATTCTATTGCATGTGACATCCTGCTCAGTATAAAAAAAGGGAGGGGGCGGGGGGGGGCAACGACTCCCCCGCCCCCCTCCCCCCAGTTCATGACACGCGGTCGGCAGCGGTGAGCAGTTGCATTCTGCATTGCCTGCTTTG
>JAJKFH010000721.1:0-10066 GCA_023333565.1 Puffinus mauretanicus | reverse complement strand
CCGCCCCCGCCGCTGGCGCTGGCCCTGGCCCTGGCGCTCTGGGCCCCCCCCGGCGCCCCCCAACCGCCACCGCCCCCCCCTGCCGCCGCCGCCGGGGGTGGGGACCCCCCCCCGGACCCCCGTTTCCCGGTGGTGCCCACCCAATACGGGCGGTTACGGGGGGCTCGCCGGGACCTCAGCAACGAGCTGCTGGGGCCGGTTCAAGCTTTTTTAGGGGTGCCCTACGCCGCCCCCCCCCTGGGGCCCCGCCGCTGGGCCCCCCCGGAAGCGCCGGCCGCTTGGGGGGGGGTGCGGGACGCCACCGCCTTCGCCCCCGCCTGCCCCCAAAACCTGCGGGGGGGGCCCCCCCCCCTCATGCTGCCCCTCTGGCTCAGCGACAACCTGGAGGCCGCCGGCGCCTACGTGGCGGCGCAGAGCGAGGACTGTCTGTACCTCAACCTCTACGTCCCCACCGAGGACGGTACGGCCGGGCGGGGCCGGGCGGGGCCGGGCGGGGCTGGGCGGGGCAACTGGGTGGGGCAGGGAGGGGCGGGGAGGGGCAGGGTGCAGAGGGATGGGCAGGGACGGGGAGGGCGAGGACTGTCTGTACCTCAACCTCTACGTCCCATTGGAGGATGGTACGGCCGGGCGGGGCCGGGCGGGGCAGGGCGGGGCCGGGCGGGGCAGCTGGGTGGGGCAAGGAGGGGCGGGGAGGGGCAGGGTGCAGAGGGATGGGCAGGGACGGGGAGGGCGAGGACTGTCTGTGCCTCCGCCTCGACGTCCCATTGGAGGATGGTACGGCCGGGCGGGGCAGGGCGGGGCAGGGCGGGGCAGCTGGGTGAGGCAGGGAGGGGCGGGGAGGGGCGGGGAGGGGCAGGGTGTAGAGGGAGAGGGAGGGCGAGGACTGTCTGTGCCTCCACCTCTACGTCCCATTGGAGGATGGTAGGGATGGGCGGGGCCGGGCGGGGCAGGGCGGGGCAGAGGGTGGGGCTGGGAGGGGTGGGGAGGGGCTGGGATGCAGCGGGATGGGCAGGGGGAGGACTGCCTCAATCTCAATCCCTACGTCCCATTGGAGGATGGCAGGGATGGGCGGGGCCAGGCGGGGATGGGCGGGGCCAGGCGGGGATGGGCGGGGCCAGGCGGGGATGGGCGGGGGCAGGTGGGGATGGGCGGGGCCAGGCAGGGATGGGCGGGGCCAGGCGGGGATGGGCAGGGCAAGGTGGGGAGGGTCAGGGCGGGGCACAAGGAAAGGTCCGGCCCCCGCCCCAAGGAGGGAGGAAATGGGGGAGGAAAAGAAAGAAATTGGGCAAATCTGGGCAGGAATGGGGGGAATTGGGAAATGGGGAGAAAAAAGGGGAATTTGGGCAAATTTGGGGGGGGAATGGGGGGGGTTGAGAAACGGGGTGAAAAATAGGGGATTTGGGCAAAGTGGCGTGGAAAGGGGGGGGAGGGGCAGCCTCTGCCGCAGCCGCTGGTGCCGCCCGAGGGTGGTAAAACGGGGTGAAAGATGGGGGAAACGGGCAAAATTGGGCTGAAAATAGGGAAATTAGAAAACGGGGCAAAATCCAGCAAAATTGGGCACAAAATGGCGGGAAAGTGGGAGGAGGGGGGGGATGGGCTCTGCCCCGGCCTCTGTGCGCCCCCCGGGGGGGTAAACGGGGGGAAAAACGGAGGAAATGGGCGAATTCTTGTGGAAAAGGGGGGAAATTGGGAAACGGGGTGAAAACCGGCGGATTTGGGCCAAATCGGGCAAGTTGGGGGCTGGGGAACGGGGCGAGATGGGGGGGGGGTGGGGACGACCCCCAGCAGACGCCTGGAGTCCCCGCCAGCCCTCCCAGGCTGAGGTCCCTGCGCTGGAGCCGCCCCCCCCCTCCCCCACCGGCGCCATCAGCCCCCGCCCCTGCGTCCGTCTGTCCGTCCCTCCACCCCCACCCATCCCCACGTCCATCCCCACGTCCTCCACCCATCCCGATGTCCATCCCGACGTCCTCCACCCATCCCCACGTCCATCCCCACGTCCTCCACCCATCCCCACGTCCTCCACCCATCCCGACGTCCATCCCGACGTCCTCCACCCATCCCCACGTCCATCCCGACGTCCTCCACCCATCCCGACGTCCTCCACCCATCCCGACGTCCTCCACCCATCCCGACGTCCTCCACCCATCCCGGCGTCCATCCCGTCCTCCCACCCATCCCCGTCCATCCCGGCGTCCTCCCACCCCATCCAGCGTCCATCCCGACGTCCTCCACCCATCCCCACGTCCATCCCCACGTCCTCCACCCATCCCCACGTCCATCCCGACGTCCTCCACCCATCCCGACGTCCTCCACCCATCCCGACGTCCATCCCCACGTCCTCCATCCATCCCCACGTCCGTCCGTCCATCCCTCCTTCCACCACCCCCGGCCCCATTTTTGGGCCCTCCCCCACCCCCGTTCTTGCCCCATTTTGCCGGGCCCCGCCCGCTGTCTTTTTTCCTGCTCTTTCCCCCGTTTTGGGGGCAGGGCAGTGCTTTTGTTGGGGTTTTTTTGTTTTTTTGTTTTTTTTTTCCCAATTATTTTTTTTGCCTTTTCCCCCGCCCCCCCCGCCCCTCCCCCGCCCCCGTTTTCGCTCCTTTTGGGCCCCCCCAATTTTTCCCTCCTTTTCTTCCCTTGGTCCAGGTTTGCTCGCGAAAAAGCGCGAGGACGGCGCGGCCGGCGGCCCCCCCCCGGACGCAGGTAGTTTTGGTGCATGTTCCTCCGGTTTTGGGCAAAACAGTTTTTTTTCTGGTTCTTTCGGGGTTTTTTGGGGTTTTTTTTCCCTCCCTTCTCCCCCCGTCCCCTCCCCCCCCCCTCCTTTTCTTTCTTTCTTCCCGGGGCCGCGGGTCGTCGTCCCCCCCCCTCCCCCTCCCCCATGCTTTTGGGGGGGGGGTCGCCCCCTCCCCCCCCCCTTTTTGGCTGCCTCTTTTGGTTCTTTTTCTCTTTTTTTGGTGGTTTTTTTGCTTTTGTTGTTGTTGGTTTTGCTGGTTTTGCTTCTTTTCGGGGGGTTTGGGGGTGAGTTTTTTGGTTTTTTGGTGTTTTGGTGGTTTTTTTGGTGGTTTTTTTGGTTTTTGGTTTTTTTTTTTTTTGGACACGCCCCTCTCCCCTCCCCCCCCCGCCCCCCTGCCCCACCCCCATCCCGGACGCCGGGGTCCCCCCACCCCCGATCTCATCCCCGTGTCCCACCCCCACCCCGGACGCCGGGGTCCCCCCCCCCCGCCCTTGCTCATCATCGTTAAAGCAGCGTTAATGAGGCCCCGTTGCCGTGGTGACGGAGGTGACCTAGAAACGAGGCGATTGGGGGGGGGCCACGTTGCCATGGAAACAGGCTGGGGGGGGGCTCCCCTGGTGACCCCCAACTCCTGACCGCGCCCCCTCCCCCCGCCAAAGCTCCAGCCTGTGACCTCTGACCCCAGCTGTCACCTCTGACCCCCCCCCCCCAGCACCGGGGAGAGGGGGGGGTCCCCAAAGTGACATGGGGGGCATGTGGGGGTCCCTGGTGCTGGGGGGGGGGGGGGGATGTCCCCAAGGGGGTCCCCGGTGTTTTGGGGGTCCCCAAGGGGGTCCCCATGGTGCCAGGGATGTCCCAAGCCCGGGGGGTGCCCCTGACCCACCCCCCCGACCCCCGACCCCCCCACCCCCCCAGACATCCGGGACAGCGGGAAGAAGCCGGTGATGCTCTTCCTCCACGGCGGCTCCTACATGGAGGGGACGGGGAACATGTTCGACGGCAGCGTCCTGGCGGCCTACGGCAACGTCATCGTCGTCACCATGAACTACCGCCTGGGCGTCCTCGGTACGGGGCAACGGGGGCCAGGGCCTGGGCGTGGGGACAGCACGGAGAACCTCCCTGGGGTCACGGGTTGGACATGGGGACACCATGGAGAACCTCCCTGGGGACAGGGCCTGGGCGTGGGGACAGCACGGAGAACCTCCCTGGGGTCATGGGTTGGGCGTGGGGACATGGGGACACCATGGAGAACCTCCCTGGGGCCATGGGTTGGGCGTGGGGACATGGGGACACCATGGAGAACCTCCCTGCGGTCATGGGTTGGGCGTGGGGACACCATGGAGAACCTCCTTGGGGTCATGGGTTGGACATGGGGACAGTATGGAGAACCTCCCTGGGGTCATGGGTTGGGCGTGGGGACATGGGGACACCTGGAGGAGAACCTCCCTGGGGTCATGGGTTCCAGTGTAAACACCATGGAGAACCTCCCCTGGGGACATGGGTTGGGCATGGGACACCATGGAGAACCTCCCTGGGGTCATGGGTTGGCGTGGGGACATGGGGACACCAACCTCCCTGGGGTCATGGGTTGGGCGTGGGGACATGGGGACACCATGGAGAACCTCCTTGGGGTCATGGGTTGGGCGTGGGGTCATGGGGACACCATGGAGAACCTCCTTGGGGTCATGGGTTGGGCGTGGGGTCATGGGGACACCATGGCCTACAGCTTTGATGACCTTTGATGGGGGAGGACGTCTCCCCACGTGTCCCCATGTGTCCCCACGTGTCCCCGTGTCCCCGCAGGCTTCCTGAGCACAGGGGACCAGGCGGCGAAGGGCAACTACGGGCTCCTGGACCAGATCCAGGCGCTGCGGTGGCTCAACGAGAACGTGGGGCACTTCGGGGGTGACCCCCAGCGCATCACCATCTTCGGCTCCGGCGCCGGCGCCGCCTGCGTCAGCCTCCTCATCCTCTCCCACCACTCCGAAGGTATCTCCCCCCGATTCCCGGGGGCCCCCCACATCACACTGAGGACCCCAAATCCTCCAGGAACCCCCTGAATCCCCTGGTGGGACTCCATCCCCATGTGCCCACCACCTCCCCTTGTGCCCACGTCCTGGTGGGACTCCATCCTCACGTCCCCATGTCCACGCAGCCTGATGGGACTCCATCCCCATGTCCCCCCCACCCCGGCTGACGCCCGGGTCCCACAGGTCTCTTCCAGAAGGCCATCGCGCAGAGCGGGACGGCCATCTCCAGCTGGTCGGTCAACTACCAGCCGCTGAAGTACACGCGGCTGCTGGCGGCCAAGGTGGGCTGCGAACGGGCGGACACGGGGGCGGCGGTGGAGTGCCTGCGACGTCAACCCTTCCGCGCCTTGGTGGACCAGGACGTCCAACCCGCCCGCTACCACGTGGCCTTCGGGCCGGTGGTGGACGGTGACGTGGTGCCCGATGACCCCGAGATCCTGATGCAACAGGGCGAGTTCCTCAACTACGACATCCTCATCGGCGTCAACCAGGGCGAGGGGTTGAAGTTCGTGGAGGACTCGCTGGAGAGCGAGGACGGCATCTCCGCCTCCTACTTTGACTTCACCGTCTCCAACTTCGTGGACAACCTCTACGGTTACCCCGAGGGGAAGGACATCCTGCGGGAGACCATCAAGTTCATGTACACGGATTGGGCCGACCGGGATAACGGGGAGATGAGGCGTAAGACGTTGCTGGCCCTCTTCACCGACCACCAATGGGTGGCCCCGGCGGTGGCCACGGCCAAGCTCCACGCCGAGTACCAGTCGCCCGTCTACTTCTACACCTTCTACCACCACTGCCAGACGGACGCGCGGCCCGAGTGGGCGGACGCGGCCCACGGGGACGAGATCCCCTACGTCTTCGGGGTGCCCATGGTGGGCGCCACCGACCTCTTCCCCTGCAACTTCTCCAAGAACGACGTGATGCTCAGCGCCGTCGTCATGACCTACTGGACCAACTTCGCCAAGACCGGGTGGGTGGGGACGCTGGGGGGGTGGGGGCGTGGTGAACGGGGTCATGGGGGGTGGGGGAATGGAGGCGTGTCCCTGCGTCCTGGTGGGACTCCATCCCCACATCCCCGCCACGTCCCTGCACCCTGGTGGGACTCCATCCCCACATCCCCGCCACGTCCCTGCACCCTGGTGGGACTCCATCCCCACATCCCCGCCACGTCCCTGCGTCCTGGTGGGACTCCATCCCCACGTCCCCACCACATCAAGGGGAATGAGGACATGGAGGATGCGGAGATGGGGGGACAGGAGAATGGGGATGGGGGGACATGGGGACACAGGGGGACTTGGGGGATGGGGACAGGGGGATGGATGGATATGGAGATGTCTGTGTGCATGGGTGGGTGGGTGGGTGGGTGGTTGAGTGGTTGAGTGGTTGGGTGGGTGGGTGGTTGGTTGAGTCGGTTGGTTGAGTCGTTGGGTGTTTGGGTGGTTGGTTGGCTGGGTGGGTGGTTGATTGGGTGGGTGGGTGGGTGGGTGGTTAGTTGGGTGGTTGGGTGGTTGGTTGGGTGGTTGGTTGGCTGGGTGGGTGGGTGGGTGGGTGGTTGGGTGGATGGTTGGGTGGGTGGGTGGTTAGTTGAGTGGTTGGGTGGTTGGCTGGGTGGGTGGGTGGGTGGTCAGATGGATGAAGGGGTGGACGGAGGGGTGGGTGGCTGAAGCTCCCTCCAGCTCTCATCACCGCCCCCCCCCGCCCCCGCAGGGACCCCAACCAGCCGGTCCCGCAGGACACCAAGTTCATCCACACGAAGCCCAACCGCTTCGAGGAGGTGGTGTGGACCCGCTTCGACGGGAAGGACAAGCGCTACCTCCA
This sequence comes from Puffinus mauretanicus, assembly GCA_023333565.1. NCBI lineage: Eukaryota > Metazoa > Chordata > Aves > Procellariiformes > Procellariidae > Puffinus > Puffinus mauretanicus. Next base: position 3,484 of record JAJKFH010000721.1, on the reverse strand, counting down.
CATCGGCCTCAAGCCCCGCGTCCGCGACCACTACCGGGCCAACAAGGTGGCCTTCTGGCTGGAGCTCGTCCCCCACCTCCACAACCTCCACCAGCTCCCCCACGCCTCCACCACCACCCGTCTGCCCCCCCCAGCCGGCGCCGGACCTCCTCGTCGGCCACCCGCCACCCGCCGCCCCCCCGCCCCTTCCCCGCCGCCCCCCGAGGAAGAGGAGGAACCCGACGGGGGGGGTCGTCGTCGCTTCGCCCCCTTCCCCGGGGACTCGCGGGACTACTCCACCGAGCTGAGCGTCACCGTGGCGGTGGGGGCCTCCCTCCTCTTCCTCAACATCCTGGCCTTCGCCGCCCTCTACTACAAGCGGGACAAGCGACCCCCCGAAGGACGGGGGGGCCCCCGGCGCCTCAGCCCCCCCCCAACCCGGGGGGCCCCCAATGATCTCTTGGGTCACGGGGGGGCGGAGGAAGAATTGGTCTCGCTGCAGTTGAAGCACCCCGAGAGGGGGGTGGGGGTGGGGGGTGGGGGGGACCCCCCCGAAGCCGCCCTGCGTCCCCCCGCCGGACCCCCGGACTACACCCTGGCTTTGCGGCGAGCCCCCGAGGACGTCCCGCTCATGACACCCAACACCATCACCATGGTGCCGGGGGGGTTGCCCACCCTGCACCCCTTCGGGCCCCCCTTCCCCCCCGGCCACAACAGCACCCTGCCCCACCCCCACTCCACCACCCGCGTATAGTCGGCTTAGCCCCACCCCCCACCCCCCCAACCCCCCGATACCGGGGTCCCCCCGAGCAGAGGAACCCTCCCCACACCTTGGAGGAGGGGGGGGGGCGGGGGCCCACCCGGATGTCTGGGTCCCCCCCGTGGGTGTTGCGGGGTGAGACCCGCCCCTCCCCCACCCGCCTGCTTGCGTCCCCACCCGGACGCCTGGGTCCGCTGAAGAGGTAATGGGGACCCCCCCACCCCCCCCCCCATGGACACGTGGGGATGCTGAAGACGCATGGGGACCCCCAGCCCCCCCCGCCCCCATCCCGGACGCCTGGGTCCCCTGAAGACGATAGAAACCAAAGCCCCTCCAACCCCGGATTGGGTCCCCAAAGATGTATCGCACCCACCCCCCCCAACGCCTGGGTCCCCTGAATATCGTGGGGACCCCCCCACCCTGGACGTCCTGCTCCTCTGAAACAGCATGGGGGTGGCCCCCGCCCCCCCCCCCCAGAACTCCTGGGTCCCCCGCAGAGGCGGGGGGGAGGGGGGGCTCCCCATCACCTGCATCCCCGGGGGAGGGGGACACCTGGGTCCCCCGGGTGGGGCATTTTGGGGGGCCCCCCCCACCCCACCCCCCGTCACCGTTGCATGTTCCCGACCCGGCGGTGGGAAATGAGTCAAAACCCGCCAAAATGAGGAAAAACCGAGGTCCAGCGGGGGGGGTGCTGCCACCCCCCCCATCCCCCCCCCGTCCCCCGGGGGGGGCCCTGGCTCCCCTCCCCCCCTTTTTCCCCCCCTCCTTTTCTTTCTTTTGCGCTTTCTGTACAAAGAAAATTGTGCCAAACGCAGCAGTTTTGGGGTTCGGGGGGGTCCCGGGGCCCCCCCAGCCCCTCCCCCGCTGCCCCCCCCGCCCCCCCCGTGCCAAGATGGCCGCCGGCGCCACCCGAGATGGCTGACGGGGACCAAGAGCGCGAGATGGCTGCCACTGCCCGGCTGGTCGCCGCGGCAACCTCGAGCATCTCCCCGGTAGGCCGGTTGCCGGGGCGACCTCGAGCAAGGGGTACCACCGGACCAGTTGCCACGGCAACCTCATCACTGGACCAGTTGCCACGGTGACCTCGTCACCGGGCCGGTTGCTGTGGCGACCTGGAGTATGGGGGTACCACCAGGCTGGTTGCCGGGCTGACCTCGTCACCAGGCCGGTCACCACGGCGACCTCATCCACGGCCTTTGACCTCGGCCCCAGCCCGCTGCCGTGGCAACCGACCATCTCCACGGCGACCGTGGCCTACGGACACCGTCTCCCCAGCCAACCACCGGCCTGTTGCCATGGCGACCCATCCCCGCTCCCGGTGACGGTTGCCACGGCGATGTCACCGGTTACCGCGGAGACGCATCCCCGCCCGCCTGTCGCCATGGCGCCCGCAGCTGCCCCCCCCCTCCCCTCCCCCCAACAACCCCGAGAGCATCTATTTTTATTCCCGGGGGGCCGCGGGGGAGGGAGCGGGGAGGGCGGGGCCCCGGGAAGGGCGGGGCCTCGGGGGGGGTTGGGGTGGGGGTGGGGGGGCGGCCCCGGGGGTGTTTTTAAGAAAAAATAATTAGAAAAAAGAGAAAAAAAAAAAAAAACAAAAAACAACCAAACCAACCCACACCCGATGTGTTTCCTGGCGAGAAACGGGAATTCTTGTAAATACAGACCCGGAGCCCCACGGGGGGGTCGCCTCGTCCTTCCGCCGCCGCGGGGGGGCGCTGGTCACAGCTACCGGGTTGCCATGGGAACGGGGATGTGCTCCCCTCCGCCCTCCTGGGTACCGCCGCGCTCCCATTGGCTGCGTCGCGCACTTTAGCACCGCCCGGCGGACCCGAGCGGCGCCGCTGCCCCTCGCTGAGCGCCGCCGCGCTGCCATTGGCTGCGTCGCGCACTTTAGCGCCCCTCGGCGGACCCCAGCGGCGCCGCTGCCCCCCGCTTAGCGCCGCCGCGCTGCCATTGGCTGCGTCGCGCACTTTAGCGCCCCTCGGCGGACCCCAGGGGCGCAGTGACAGCGGCGGGGGGGCCCGGGAGGGGCTGGAGTACTGGGGCTGCACTGGGGTTATACTGGGAGCAAACTGAGATCGCACTGGGGATGCAGTGCGATTACACTAGGAGCAAACTGGGATCGCACTGGGGATGCACCGGGGCTGTACTGGGAGCCAACTGGGACTGCACTGGGGATGCACCAGGGCTGTACTGGGAGCAAACTGGGATCGCACTGGGGCTGTACTGGGAACAAACGGGGATCGCACTGGGATTATAATGGTGGCAAACTGGGACTGCACTGGGGATGCACCGGGGCTGTACTGAGAGCAAACTGGGATCGCACCGGCGGGATACTGGGATGGCCCCTTGCCCGGGGGGAGGGGTGGGGGGAGGAGGGCGGAGCCGTGGGCGTCCCCCCCCACCCCCCACGGCGTGCGCGCGCCTGCGCCGCCTCCGCGCGTGCGCGTGGGGCCGCCCGCGCCCCCTCCCCCCCCCCACGCACCCCCCCACTCGGCGGGACCCAGGCGGCCGGGCAACCCCCTCCCCCTCTCCGTGGGCCCCAGGCGGCCGGGCACCCCCACGCCCCTCCCCCCATCTTCCTCCTCCTCCTCCTCCCTGCGGTCGGTCCGGGGGGGCGCGGGGGTGGGGTCCGGAGCTGCTCGGGGAGGGCGGGGGGTGGGGGGGGCGGGGAGCGACCCCCGGCTGCTGCATGTGACCCCCGTGCGACCCCCCCCCACCCGTGACCCGCCCCCCCCTCCTCGT
>JAJKFH010000354.1:0-26161 GCA_023333565.1 Puffinus mauretanicus | reverse complement strand
TGGGCTGGCAGAGCCCCGGGGAAGCCCAGCGGCCGGTCCCTGCCTGGCCGGCAGCGTGACAGCGGCCAGGGAGCCCCGTGCAGGGACCCGCGTCCTCAGGGGACCTGTGCTGGGCATCTGCCACCGTCCCCAGGGCAGAGGCACCCGCCAGCAGCAGGGAGGTGGCAATGAGGTGGGCATTTCTGCTATAAACCTGACGGGAAGGGGCTGGGGAGCCTCAAAGCAGACCTGGAGCACATCACCCAGAGCCAGCCGATGGGAAAGGGATGCAGGTATCGCCCCAAAGCAGGGCAGGGCAGGAAGAGCGCGGCGCAGGGAGGGTTAAGGCACACAAAACCCGAGCAGGTTCTTTAACCGGTGCCAAAGACAGCAGAGAAAAATAGGACGAGCAGGCGAGATCTGTGGGCAGGACAGAGCCAGCTGGCTGGCACCGCTTCCCGGTCTGCGCTGGAGCGTGTTTAGGAATAGCTCCAGGATGACGAAGGCGGAGGGGCCGCCAGCCCAGCGCTCGCACCCCGCATCGCGCAGACCCTCCCCAGGAGCCCGGGGCACGTCCGCTCGGCCCCGAGCTTTTGCAGCTCTGCTCCCAGATCCCCCCTCCAAGGGCATCCCGGCCAAAGATGGCGCTTGGAGGGAGAGTGGGAATGCCGGGAGAGCTTCCCTCCTCTCTCGGTCCCTGCCAGGGACACTCCTGCCCCAGCCGGGTCACGGGTTTCCCCTCTCCCTGCCTCCTCCAGGTCGCTCCTTCCTCCCTCCCGGCTCCCTGCCAAGCGTGACGACAGTGACCGTCCCACCACCGTCCCCCCCCACCGCCGTCCCCGGGGGCACTCACCGGGCTTTCAGCTCCTTGTGCTCCTCCCGGACTTTGCTGAGTTCCAGCTGCAGCCGAGCTCTCTCCTTGGCCACCGAATCCAAGGTCTTGCGGGCATCCGCCAGCTCCGACTCGTAGGCAGCCTTGATGCCCGAGACCTCGCGGCTCACCACCTCCTCCGATTCGGTGATGCGGAGCCGCAAGCCGGCGTTCTCCAGCTCCAGCGAGCGCACCTTGTCGATGTAGACGGCCAAGCGGTCATTGAGCTCCTGCAGGTCCTCCTTCTCCTGCAAGCGAGTGATGCGGGTGGGGGACAAGGGGGTCCCCGAAGCCCCGCTGCGGGTACTCCTCTTCTGCGAAGGCGTCGCCATGGGGTCCGGCGTCGAGGCGAAGGACACGGCACAGGTCACAGCTCGGCGTCCCACGCCACCCACCCAGCTGTCTCGGCTGCTCCTGGTTGTCTGAGTGACTTGCTTATATCCCAGCTGGGCTGTGCACCGGGAGGAGGAGCTGCGAGGAGGAGGCGGGTGGAGTTATCCGAAACCTGGGTGGAGACAACCCCCTTGCATCAGGCAAGGCCCTTGCTTGGGAAAGGCTGGAAAAGCATCCCTGGGAAAAGGGGCCTTGGGAGGGCGGCTCTGGGGCGCACAGCCCAGGGTGACCCCCCTTGCAAACACCCCGTGCCCCCCGTTTTAGTGCAATTCCCCCAGCTGAGGCTGGCTTTCAGCTTGGGGGGGACTTGGCGTGGGCAAAGTGCACCCTGAGAGGGGCTGCAGCAACGGGGCGCAGCCAGGCACCCCCAGGGTGGGCACCCCCAGGACATCTCTGCCCCACAGGACAGGGCAGGCAGCATCTCAGCAGCTGGCCCCAGGGTGCTGGGGGGTGCTGGCATACCCCGAATGCAGGAGCCTCAGGCTGCACAGGACCCTGGAGGACCCCAAACTCTGGACTCCAGGGACCCAAATACAGAGTCCCAGGTCTCCCAAAGCACCATTGCCTAGGATACCCCAGAACCCTGAGGCATCACAGACACAGAGCCCTGGGGCACCAGAGGACACCCCCCGCCCAGTTTCCCCAGCTCTAGCTTTGCCCAGTTCTCTCAGCTCTGGCTGTCCCCATTTCCTAGCTCTCCCCAGTACCTGCTGTGCCCACTTTTATCCTTTCTCCCCATTTCCCACGCCAGCTCTGCTCAGTTTGTAACTCCCCCGATTCTGAGCACCAGTTGAGTCCAGTTTCCCCTGCCCCACTTCCCTGCACCAGCTGTTTCCCATTCTCCCACTTCCCAGTGCCAGCCATTCCCAGTCCCACCAGCGCTCAGCCATTCTTCCAGTATCCCCGGTTTCCAGCATGGGTGATTCCCAGTCCTCCCAGCTGCTGGCCAGCTTGGAGCAGGGTGCAGGGTGCACCCCGCCTTCCTGGAAGCGCTGCCAAGACTCGGCAGCTCGTGACTGCCAGATCTGCCACACGCTTCCTGGCACCCCCCCCCCAGTGCCACCGTGGGGGGGTTTCCCCTCCTCAGACTTCGTCCCCCCCGTACTTTGCCCTACAAAGCCAATCCCTCCTGCACGGGAGAGGGAGAACTGGGAACGGCAAGGGGAACGGAGGAGCAACCCCTTTGCACCCCAGAAACAAGAGGCTGAGCCAGGACCTTGGCGGGTGCTGGTCATTGGGGGCTCCAGCTTGTAAAATGGGGGCTCCAGCTCCTTTGAGAGCTCCTGCTTGTAAAATTGGGCTCTGCAGCGAGGAAAGCTGGAAAGGGAGCTGCACCCAGCGGCTGGGGACACTGGCGAGAGCCCGGGCAGCGGTGCCCACCCCAAAGCACCACCCGCCCCAGCCATCCCCTGCGGACAGAGGGGTCCGGGGCTGGCGAGATGCAAAGCCAAAGGCACGGCGAAAGCGCCGCTTCCCGAGCCACAGCCGGCCCAGCTCGTCCTGCCCGCGCTGCAATCGAGCTCCATTCGCTTCCCACCTAATTGAAGTGCAGCAAAGCCCCAGGCAGGCTGGGAATGACTCACGCAGCAACCGGAGCAACACACGCAAACACATGGGCGCGCGCGCGCGCACACACGCGCACGTGCGTGTGCATGCGCGCTTTATGAATGATTAATCCCCGCTCCTCTCCCAGCGCCGATGAGTCACCGCCGCCAGCGAACAGTAGCGGGGTGGGGAGAGGGACCGCAGCACAAATCCAGGGTCCAACTTTCAAAAAGCAACAGCCCGATGGCAGGAAGCCACCCCAGCACCGCGGCAGAGTTGGCGGGGGGGGACAGGGCTGGGGCAACCCTCCTGGCACTGCAATGGGGAGAGGTTCGGGGGGTATTTGGGGTGCTCAGCTCCCCCAGCCTTATTGCACCCCCTTCCCCATCCCTTCTCGCTGGGGGTCCCTCTCTGCACCCAGAGGCACCCTTGGGTGCCGTGTCCAGGGGGTGATTGTGCCACCACCCACCCAGTGTTGGTCTCCCTGCCTGCCCCGGGGGTGTCTGCTCTCTTTTACCCCACTCCTTTGCTCAGTCCTTCTCCTCCTTTGCATTCGCAGCTGAATTCCCCTTTTCCCTCCTTCTGCCTCCCCGCCTGTCCCAGGCTGCCTTTCCTCCCCCACCTTCCCCCCCGCACCTATCCCCTTCCCTGGGGGGGGGGGACGGACACACTGCAGCCCTGAGGACCCCCACGCATGTCACATCCCCAAGGGACCCTGGGTCCTGGCAATGCAGGCAGGGGACATGGACAGTGATGGTGACGGTGGCCCTGGCACCACGGCAGGCCAGGCTGGGGACTCGTGGCCCCCCGGGACGCCGGTGCCGCGCAGCCTCGCTGCCGAAGGCGGGGTCTGGCCGACGGCTCTGGCGCGGCAGCTGCCAAGCCGCGGGGCACTGTGGGACACAAACAGCCTCCTTCCACTCCGCAGCTTTGTTTTGTTTTAAAAAGTAACCCCGGGGCGGGAAGGAAAGCATTTTGTGCCCTTTGCCTGCGGGTGCTCCCCGAGCAGGGGATGTTCACCGGGGTCCAGAGCATCCCCTGGGATAAGGACAGCAGGGTTAAAGCTTCCTCGTCTTAACGTGGGAAACTGCGGCCAGGGCAAAGGCAGGGAGGGACCAGCTTGGGCAATAGCTAAAAATGACAGCGAAGGGTCATCGGCACAGCCTGTCCCTGCTCCGGCAGCCCCCCGGCACGTCCCGGCTCCTTGCGCTCCCCGCAGAGCTCCTGCCGTGCACGGGACCCTGGCACTTGGTCCCATGCTTCACTGCCCTGGGGGACTGAGGTTGAGGGCTTCCCCGGGGCTGGGGGCAGCGGGACGACTCGGGGGGCCCGGAGGGAGTCTGCTGGCTGGGGAGCCCGCAGGGCTCTTGCAATCCTCCCTGGTGGCATTGGCAGCCCGGAGTAAAGAGGCCCCGGGGAGGGTCAGACTCCGGCTCCTTTGAACCCCTTGCTCCACGCAGACCCCCGCCGGGACGGGACGGTGTCTGCACCCATGCAAATCCCCTTTCTCCTGGGTGCTGACAGCCCTGCGCCGCTCCGACTTCCTCGCCAGCCCCAAGCAAGGTTGCAGGGGTGATGCCCTCAGCCCTGCCTCGGACCAGGACAGGAGGACCCCGACCCGGCAGGCGTGCGGGGAGGCACAGGAGCCCATCGCCGGCCCAGCCGTCAGCCGCTCACCGGGTCTGGCTGGCTCATGACCGGCAAAGATGGGCTTGTCGCTTGTGCAAGGCAGGAGGGGTTTAATTTAAACCAGATGAGCCAGGCTGCATCCCAGGCGAGCCAGGAGGACAGGCTCCGCTCCGCACCTCCCTTCCCCGCCACGGCCAGCCCCGCCGCAGCACGGCGCAGGCCGGGGCACGGCGCGATGCTTCAGCCCGCAAATGTGAATTCCTGCGGTTTCCACGAGCGCTCAGGGAGCTGGAGCGGCGCGCGTGCAAGGGGGACGAGCGAGGGGCGATGGATGGCCGGGGGGGGCTGCGTGGCTCAAGGAGAGGTTCTCCGGGCTGTATCTTCCTCGGCGTGACTCAGAAGGCAGAAAGCAGTCACATCCCTGGAATTTCAAACCCCTTTCAGCCTCCAAAGCTCTTTGGCCTGCAAAAAAAAAGCCTGGAAACATTGGGTGCCTGCAAATGCCGCAATGCAAACTTATATGTGCACACGTGGGCAGCGATGAAGCGCAGCTGCGCTGGGGGCCAGGGGCGGCGAGAGGAGCTGCAGCTCCGGGGACCCCCCCCACCGTGCGGCCGCTCCAGCACGGAGGGATGTGGGAAGGGGACGTGCCATCGGGCCAGGCAGTGCCCGAGGTGGGAGCCCTGCGGACTGCTTTTCAGATGGCTTTTCAGCTCTTTTTGGCTCTTCCCAACGGCCCCGGGGTTCACTTCCCAGGCCGTGCAGAGTTTTTGTCGCCTGCTTTTGCAGGCACGGAGCAACCCAGGGCTGAGCCACCCCGATCCCACAGGCGCCTTCCGAGTGCTCTCCCCAACGGCCGCGCTCCCCTCGCTCCCGGCCCCAGCTCCTTCCTTTCCAAAGCGGACACACCCCATCTCCGAGTGGGGATTTTCCCTTTCCAACCCTCTCTCTGGCCAACAAGACACAGCACCGTTAACCCTACATCCCCAACCCCCTTATTACCAGGAGGAGGTGATCCCAGCCTCCAAGTTTTTTCCCATCTGATCCCAGGCGGCCAAAAATCGCTGAGGTGGGCATACGCAAGCAGTCCCCCTCCCTTATAGTCCTGGCAGTGAGTGACATGCCCGAGGACGAAGAGAGACGCAGTGGTAGAGGCAGGGATGGGATCCGGATCTGCCCGTCCAGCATCCCAACCCATCGCTTCATGCCATGCATCGTGCTGACCTGCAGGACCCTGACTGCGATGGGCTGCCAGTTCCCCCCAACAACAATCTGTGCACATAAGGGGGTTGGTGCGTGCGTATAGAGGAGTTTTAATTAGCTAATAATCTTTAATAGGGTTTAATTGCCTTGTTATAAAAGGTAATTACAGCAATACATCAATTAGAGCTGTAAAATTAATAGATTTACCAGTTGTATTTATTGAGAGAGCTGAAACTTGCAGCGAGCAGCAGCCAGGGCAGCGCTGATGGGTGCGCTCTGATGTGCCAAGAGCAGAAGTGAGAGCAGCCGCCGAGCCACGCGGGCACGAATCCCGTTCAAGCCCCTCTGCCCAAGCCAGCCTGGGAACTACGAGCACCTGCGAACCGCTCTGTGATCAGCAGCCAAGGTGCTAAAAGCAGAGCAGATGGACAGACAGACGCGCCAAACATGAGGATGGGGCTCCACGGGTGCGGACTCGGGCTCACGGGGTCCCTGCCGTGTCCCTTGGGGACACTGGAACAAGTCACCTCTGCTCTGCTCGAGCTCCTGAGATGGGAACAGCTCTGTTTGCTCGGGCTGGGGCAGGTGTCTGCCCCGCAGCAACGACCCAGGGGATGCCTCTGTCCCCCCCATAAGTCGCCTGCTTCATTCTCGGGAGCAAAAGCATCCCTAAAATCCAGCTGAAGCAAGACAGCAGGGACCCAAGGGTGCAGGAACCCATGGGTGCAGCAGCAGAGACAGGAGCACACCCAAAGTGCTGGGGCAGAGGGGAGCGTGCCCTGGGGTTTGCCGCACGCTCTGCGCCCCCCCCAAACTCTCGCCCAACCCAGGAGCGCCGGTGCTGCAGCCGGGCTGCCGAGTGGCGAGATGCGGCTGCTCCAGGCAGCCCAATGGAAAATGCATCTCATGGCTTCCCCACGAGGGGAGGGTTTTAAAGGAAAAGCTGTTCTGGTGTCATGTTGCTTTGCGGCCTCGTTAGCCAACCCGCCCGTTAAGTACGGTGGGGATCAGGGGTGGATGGGATGCTGAGCCCTCCTGCCCCTTTCCCAACTTTGCTGCGGGTTGTTCCTATAGAGCAGGATCAGCCTATTTTCCATAAAGTCAGTAGACCACGCGTAGATCCACCCGAAATATCCCATTTCACTGAAAGGAGCAAATTTCTGAGTGTAAAATCCTGAGCAAGCCAGTTTTCTGCTCCCCGCAACCCCCAAGGCGCTGCTGGGTTGGGGTTACGCTCGCATTTTAATGACCATTTTTTCCCCAAGCGGCGAGCTTGGCGCGCGCAGGAAAAGCGAACACAATGGGCTGGCGCCAGCCCAGGCCGGCGTGGGGTAGAGGACGGAGGCACGCACACCCGCACCGGCCTGGGCCGTGCCCCGTTAAATGCCACCTCGGGAATGGCACCCATACCCGCAGCTGACGGGTGGGAGCCTGGCTCACCCCCATCCATCTGGGGGGCGAGGGGGGGGCGGCTCGAAGGAGTTAAAAATCCCTTTGCGCTTTGCCCAGACACCTGGGGCAAATTCGGGGAACCTTACCACCGCTGGAAATTAATCTCTGCTTCCCACACAGGCGGCAGCGGAGTCATCTCTGCCGCGGCGGGGAGCTGGGGGATCTCCCGCAGCGGGTGCTCTCCGTAGACGTGCGGTGCCAGGGCGGAGTGGGGGGGGACCAGAGGCTTTGCGAATAAAAAAGCAGAGCTGCTAACGGTGATTCCTGGCCGTTGTGCTATAAAAAGGTCTAAAGCAGCCATGTCCCTTACGATGCTCCCAGCCAGGGCTGGTTGCAACCAGGCTGTGGTGTCAATGCACGGGGCTGGGGGCTCCCTCCCGAGCACCCCCCCCGGCCACGACTCGAGCTGGGCTGGGCTGAGGATAGTCCCACCGTGTTGCCTCTCGCCCAGCCGCGGGCAACCTGCGGCACAGCCAGGGATGCCCGGGCAGGGATGTGGTTTACAGGGCTGTGGAGGTTTTCCTCCTCCCGTGCGGTCTGTGCCAGCTCGCCCTGGCATGCAAAACACCGGAGCCTCCGAGCCCTGGCAGGTCCGGCAGCCAACACCGCGGGCAGGATGCGGATCCGCCTGCCCTCATCCCAGGCCAGAGAAATCCCTGGCTGTGTCAACGGGGCGGCAGCTCACCAGCTTCCTCGCAGGGCAGCGGAGGTGCCGAAGGGGATGTTTGCGCAGGATGGAGCTGGAGAAGATCCAGGACATTCGCGGTGCTCAGCCTTCCCCGGCTGCCATGCTGAAGGCCCACAGGAAAGGTGGATAAAAGCCATTCCGCCCCCGGGGCTCACCGCGGCCCTGCGGAGCTTCCCCAGCATCCTCCGTGACTCCAGCCCAGCCCCAAACCTGGCCTCGGGGCAAACGTCCCCCGGCTGGCAGCGCTCCCGGCGCCTCTCCTTCGTCCCCCCGGGAAGCCCCGAGGTCGCCAGCTGCGGGTGCAAGAAATTGCAGCCAGGGGCTGTTGCTGCTCCTACGGTCAAACAGCCACGCGCTCCAAGGTCTCTGTTGCTTGGGGCTTTTAGGATCCCACGAGACAAATATCTCCGGGGATGGCTTCGGGATGAACTAATCCTGCCTCTAAGGTGACCTTCCTACTTCGACATTTTCCCCGTGTACGCAACGTCCAGCCCAGCACCTTTGCTCCTGCTCTGCGGGCAGCTACAGGGATTAAACCCCCACCTTTTACTGGGGGCTGTGCGGGGCCAGGCTGGAGCAGAGATGCTCCTGGGCATCGCTCGCTCACTCCTGCAGCCCTGGGGAAGGGACGGGGCCAGGGACAAGGTACGGGAGCTGGGACGGTGCCAGGACAAACACCCGGAGCCCCGCACCCCCTGTGCAGATGTTCATATCCCATTTTGCTGCCTTTAAAAGGGAGAACCGGGGAGAGGCCAGGGATGGCCCGTGGGCGCAGACCGGCCTCGGCACGTCCCTCCTGGCATCCTCAGCGCAGGTGGGACAGAGCGGACGCGTCCCGTGTTTCCCACCAGCATCCCCACCTCCCCGCGCCGCTCCGTTTCCTCGGGCAGGTGCCACCGTCTCAGAGCCGGCGATGGCTCCTTCTGTCACTTCTTGGCAGCTCCCTGGAGAAGGGGACGCGTCTCCAGGTGCCGGCATCCGTGCCCGCCCGGGAGCAGAGCAGATGACCCATCTCACACACTGGCTAGAAGGAAATCTAACCCCGGCAGATCCAGCTACCAGCGCCTCGAGGTCTTCTTACGCCAGAGACGTTTCATAAACTCGTTAGTCCTCCAAAAACACCATCTCATCCCTTCCTTGAGCCCGTTTGTCCTCTTGGCCACCCTGGATCCTACAGCAATGAACTCCTCAGTTTCATAACACCCTGCAAGAAACGTCCCAGACATTTTTTCATACAAAATCCGGTGTTTGCTTCTTTCAGCTCTGAATCACAGGGGTAGGGAAATCTCAATTCTTCCCTTCTTTCCTCCTAAATCTGCAACCCTTCCCGCTGCGCAGGCAACTTAAAGGGTGACCGAGCAACGCTGAAACGCTCAGAGAGCAGGATCCGAAGGGCAAACCACAGCATTTAGGGCGATTTACCTCCCGGCCCCGAGGCCTGACCCACGCTCCCCGTGCACTCGGCGTGTTGGGGGTCCCCCGGGCTCCTCCCGCGGCGGAGAGCTGCCCGCAGCAGCACGGTTATCAGTGCTGGGGCTGATAACCCCCCTTCCCGCGGCACCGCTGGGCACCGGGAGGGGACACGAGCCGTGCCCTGGGCGGTGGGAGCTGCTCTGCTGCCAGCCGAGCACCTTCCCTCCTCTGCACCCCTCTGTATTTCCTGGAGATGAACCATCGCTCCCCGTAACCCATCAACGGGGAAAGCTGCGCCGGCCAAACACCGTGAGCCCAGACGGGTGCGTCAGCAGCTGCTTTTCATTCATTTCCCTTTACAAAGCTTTCTGCAACAGGGGTGTTTTCCTGCTATTTCCTACCACCTCTCCCTCCCAGCCTTGCTCAGCTTTTCTGCTGGGGCGGGAGAGGAGAGGGGGATGTGGGCTGGCTGGCTTTACCACGCTTTAGCGCTGCAAAAAGCGAAATTTAAAAAAAAAAAAAAAAAAAAAAATTGCCCTCAAAATAGCGCAAAACGGAAGCGCTGGGGTAGTCCCGCAGATTAAAGGAGAAAAAGAAACGGGCTGAGTTGCAGAAATGAGAACAGGACGTTGCACGAAGAGCACGGCGCAGACCGTCCGAGCGAGGGGGATGCAGGATTTGCATCTTGCTTGCTCCCGCCCAGACCCTGCGGAGTTAGAGCAACCCCCGGGCTGCTCTCGTCTACGCTCCGGGTGAAAAAAAGTCTTTCCCCAAAGCAGAGCGAACAAATCTGCCCTGTGAGGGGAAGCTCTGCATATTGGCTCCAGGGAAGGGACCGGAGCCCCCAAAATGGCAGCGGGGAGTCCCCGGGCTGTGGTTTGCAAGGGGAGCCGCGGGCTGGCAACGTGGGGTGAAGCCGAAGGCAGAAGTTCGCTGGCGTTGCTGATCTGAGCTGATCCTGCGGCGTCCCTGCGTCCGTGGGCGGAGGAGCAATGGGAGTTTTCTTCACGGGGTTTGGACGTAAAAGGCAGGGGAGGCTGGAAATGAATAGATTAACATCAAAGGAAAAATGTGATGTAAAAGTGCTTCGTCCTGGTTTTGTCCCAGGCAGGAGAGGCCAAGCAGCCAAACGGGCCTGTCCGTCCTCACTATTAATTACGGCTGCGGTGTGGCAGAGCCCAGCGGCCGAGCTCAGCGCCGGGCTGTTTGTTTGCCTGTTGCCAAGTGCCCCGCGGCTGCGGTTGGGATTTGCAACCCCTGTGGTTCAGCCGCTGTTTCGAACTCGCCGAGGGGGGTTTGGGACGGGGGAAGCCAGGGAGATCCCTGCCTTTGGTCTGATGGCAGAGCTGAAACCAGAGGGTTGGGTTGGACTGGGCAGGATGGAGCCTGTGGTACCAGGAAAGGGTCTGTGCTGGCCGTGCCGGCACCGGTGGAGACCCCAATTGCTGCAGAGAGCGGCGAGGATGGAGGCTGGGGGCCCGATGGCAGCCGTCGAGGCACCGAGCGGCAGCCACCCCAGCTCGCCCAGGAGGAGCACAGGGTGCTGGTTCCACACACGAGCCCCAAGAACCACTGCACAGGAGGGGCTGGGGGACAGACCCCATCGGGAATGACTCACGGACAGTCAGGAAACACCCTTGGCTCCAACAACAAAGACAGAGAGCACCAAACTGTCCTCCCGTTGCCATGCTGGAGGTGAGTTTCCCCTTCTAGTTGCCTCCGCTTCTACCTTTGCAATTCTCTGTGCAAAGCCTGGCCCCCTGCACCGGTCTTTCAGATCTGCCGTGCCTGGTCTGCAGCAGTCAGTCCACCCCATAAAAGATCCCCTCCACCCTCCAGCGAGCCATGGAGTCCTTGAAGCTCATCTATCCATGATGCACAGGTCCATGCCTCAGTTTCTCCATTTGCCAGAGTGGGGTAAGCTCCTTCTTCCAGCCTTTCCCCATCTTAGCTCTTCACCTGGGAGTTTCTCTGGATAGAGATGGTCTTTTTAAGCATATAGAATCATAGAATCACAGAATAGTTTGGGTTGGAAGGGACCTTTAAAGGTCATCTAGTCCAACCCCCCGGCCGTGGGCAGGGACATCTTCAACCAGATCAGGTTGCTCAGAGCCCCGTCCAACCTGACCTTGGATGTTTCCAGGGATGGGGCACCCATCACCTCTCTGGGCAACCTCTGCCAGACTTTCACCACCCTTATTTTAAAAATTTCTTCCTTAGATCTAGTCTAAATCTCCCCTCTTTTAGTTTAAAACCATTCCCCCTTGTCCTGTCACAACTCTAAGGCTCTGCTAAAAAATTCGTCCCCATCCTTCTTCTAAGCCCCCTTTAAGCACTGAAAGGCCGCAGTGAGGTCTCCCCGGAGCCTTCTCTTCTCCAGGCTGAACAACCCCAGCTCTCTCAGCCTTTCTCCATAGCAGAGCTGTTCCACCCCCTGATTGTTTTTGTGGCCTCCTCTGGCCCCGCTCCAACAGGTCCATGTCTGTCCTGTGCTGAGGACCCCCGAGCTGGACGCAGCACTGCAGGGGGGGTCTCAGCAGAGCAGAGGGGCAGAATCCCCCCCCTCGCCCTGCTGGCCACGCTGCTGGTGATGCAGCCAGGATAGGGTTGGAGGGGCTGTGAGCGCACATTGCCAGCTCATGTCCAGCTTTTCGTCCGCCAGTACCCCAAGTCCTTCTCGGCAGGGCTGCTCTCCATCCCTTCATCCCCCAGCCTGTGCTGATCCCGGGGGTTGCCCCGACCCAGGTGCAGGACCTTGCACTTGGCCTTGCTGAACCTCATGAGGTTCACATGGGCCCATTTTTCAAGCTTGTCCAGGTCCCTCTGGATGGCATCCCGTCCCTCGGGAGTGTCGACCGCACCACTCAGCTTGGTGTCATCTGCCAATTTGTTGAGGGTGCACTCAATCCCACTATGTCATTGATGAAGACATTAAACAGTACTGGTCCCAATACAGACCCCTGAGGGACACCACTCGTCATGATCTCCAGCCGGACACTACTCTCCGGATGCGACCATCCAACCAATTCCTTATCCACCGGACAGTCCACCCATCAAATCCATACCTCTCCAGTTTAGAGGGAAGGATGTCGTGGGGGACCATGTCAAAGGCCTTGCGGAGGTCCAGATAGACGACATCTGTAGCTCTTCCCATGTCCACTGATGTAGTCACTCCATCGCAGAAGGAGTTGGTCAGGCAGGACTTGCCCTTGGTGAAGCCACGTGGCTGTCTCGAATCACCTCCCTGTCCTCCATGTGCCTTTGCAGGGCTTCCAGGAGGATCTGCTCCATGATCTTCCCAGGCACAGAGGCGAGGCTGACAGGTCGGTGGTTCCCAGGGTCCTCCTTTCTACCCTTTTTAAAAATGGGCGCAATGTTTCCCTTTTTCCAGTCACAAGGGACTTCACCTGACTGCCGTGACTTTTCATGGAGAGTGGCTTGGCCACCACATCAGCCAATTCTCTCAGGACTGCGGGATGCATCTCGTCAGGTCCCACAGACTTGTGTACCTTCAGGTTCCTCAGGTGATCTTCTCTTACAGCGGGAGGGACTTTGCTCCCCCCGTCCCTGCCTTGCGGTCCGTCCACTCGAGAGGTGTGGGAAGAGAGGTTGTCAGTGAGGACTGAGGCAAAAAAGTTGTTGAGTACCTCAGCCTTCTCCTCGTCTGTTGTTACCAGTCTGCCAGTCGTGTTCATCGGGGTGGGGGTACACCTTCTGTGACCCTCCTTTTCTGGCTGTAGAAGCCCTTCTTATTATTCTTTGCATCCTGGCCAAGTTCAGCTCCAGCTGCACCTTGGTCTTCCTGACCCCCTCCCTACACAACCGGGCAGCGTCCCCATACTCTTCCCAGGATCCCTGTCCCTGCTTCCACCGCCTGTGCATTCCGTCTTGCCCTTTAGCTTGACCAGCAGCTCTCGATTCGGCCACGCCGATCTCTTGCTGTCCTTTCCTGATTTCTTACACGTGAGAGCTCTTGCACTCTATGGAAAGCGTCCTTAAAGATCTGCTCCCTTGTCCCTGAGGGCAGGTTCCCGCGGGGTCCCATTGACTAACTCCTGGAACAGCTGGAATTTTGCTTTCCTAAAATTCACTTTACCCTTCCCATAGCCCTCAGGACCGTGAACTCCACCAGCGTACGCTCACATATTGATGGGATGTTGCTCAAACC
The DNA here is from genome assembly GCA_023333565.1 of Puffinus mauretanicus. Lineage (NCBI taxonomy): Eukaryota > Metazoa > Chordata > Aves > Procellariiformes > Procellariidae > Puffinus > Puffinus mauretanicus. The sequence continues at coordinate 12,820 of JAJKFH010000354.1, read as the reverse complement.
TGTCAGGCTCAAAATCTGTAGCCAAGTGCTCCGAGGCAGGCACAAAACCGCACGGACCCCGCAACCCCCAGCCTCTCTGCACCCGCCTGCCTGCACCCCGCAGCCGCGGCAGCCCAGGGGAGCTGCCAGCCCTCCGGGAAGCGATGGCAGGGTCAGGCACCCCGCGGGTGACGCTGGACCTGTCCCCCAGGAGAGGCTGTGTTTAGACAAGGTCCAAGGCTCAGCTCAGCTCAGCGCATCTTGGTTTCCCAGGCAGGGACCAGGAGCGAACGGCAGCACCATCTCGTGTCTGACGTGTGCAGTACAGAAGAGACGAGTCCAGTCCTGGGACAACACTGTCCACGGCGGATCCTCTCCCCATCTCCCGGGGACCCCGAGGGCGCTGGGCTCGGGGGGCTGCCAGCGTCGCAGCCATCCTCGCCCAGTGGCTTCTGGAGGAGGCTGGGACTTACGACACTTATGAGATGTCGCTCGTCTCTGAGAAGTCCCCAGCCTGGAGACCCAGGGTGACGTGGGGATCGTCCGGCTGCCGTCCAGAGCTTTCAGGCTCCCAGCAGTCCGGGGGTGCTCACCCACGGGGATGCCGCTCCCTCGCTGCCCCATGCCACCCCGCTCCGCGGATCCCTGCTCTCGCTGCAAAGCACATGGCACCGACAGCACAGGCACAGATTCATTTTTATAGGCACGGCGCCAGGGCTGAGAAACTGCTTCTCATTAGAAGAGCAGAACCTGGTAATAAACGGCGCCGAGCTCCCTTAACGGGCTGGCGTCCTACCAAGGGATGCAAAGGGGACAGGGAGAGGAGACGTCCCTCACCGGGGTCTGCACTGCCTGCAGCGCTTGTCCCTGTGCACCCAGTGCAGCCCTGGCTTGTGGGGAGCACCCCCTTATTTCCACTTTTTGCTGATGTGGGGAGAAACAACCATGTCCTGACGCTGGCGGTGGCACGGCGGCATGGCAGCACCTCCCTCTCCCTGAGCAGCAACCACCCTATGCCAGCCCGTTTCTCCCTCCAGGCCGTTTGCCAACGGCACGCTGCAGAGGGAGGAGAGGGGGGGAAAAGGCTCCCGGACAGCAGATAGTCCCGGTGAGCCAGCCAGGAGACGGGACACGCTGCCAACAAGGCTGCGGGGTGAAAGCAGGAATTGGAAACCAGTTGCAGCCCCTGAACGGAGCAGCTAACGCGGTGCCACCAAGGACGGGGTGGGACGGGGATGGCGATGAACACCCTGTGCGGGTAAAAACTCATAGCGTTGGACTCAAAAAGACAGCGTGGGCATTTGGAGACTCGGGATGCCAGTGATAGCTCCTGCATCCCGGCCTCTCTGCACAGAGCATCCCAGACATGGAGCTGGGCTCCCTGGCTCCCTGCTTCTGGGATGGACCCACGGTCCTTCCTGCCTCCCACCGCCCTTCCAGCCCAGCTGCACGGCCCCGGCATCCTCCCCCGAGCACGAACCGCTCCTCTGCTCTTGCCGGCACATCGCCGGCGCCGGGATCTCATTGCTCCCGAGGCAAAGCGCCAAGCGATCCGGCCGGGAATAGTTAGCAGGCTGACAGCCGGGCTGAGCTGCAGGTGTTGGGCTGACAGCAGCACCTCCCCGCTGCTCGGGGAGGTGGCGGGGGCAGCGCCAAGGCTTCTCCGGTTTCCAGAAACAAGATCTCCAGGGAGGCTGCCTGGCCCAGGCACCAACTGGCAGACGTGGCAAACACCGCGGCGGGGACGGCCCGGCAGCGAGGTGCTGCTCTGCTGCGCCGCGACCCTGCCTGCCGCGGGAGCGTCGCCCGGTAAAAGAGTTTTTGGTGCTGCCCGCAGCCAGCCTGGTCCCAAACCCCGCACCTCGACACTGCCCCGAGCATCCGCCCCGCTGACACCGTCCTTGCAGCTCCTCTAAGCAAGGCGATGGGTCAGGCATGGCCCAAGGAGCCGACGGCATCTCCTGACACTGGGATCTAGGACGGGGCCCCTGTGGGGGCAGGAGGCGGGCTCAGCCAGCTGGGTGGCTCTTTGCCAAAGTGCTGAATCGTGCCATATGCAAGAAACACCTCCCTGCAACCCCCCACCAGGCAGGGAAGCCAAGCCCGTCCTCCCACCCTCTCCAAGGCAAAGCCAGGGTGGGATTTGAGGCAGGAGCAGGGTAAAACCCGGCATCAGCATCGCTGCCCGGGGTGCTGCTCCCTCAGCTGCCCCGTTGCCTCCTCCTTTGGCACATCGCAGGGACGGGATGACGCTGCCCTGAGCCACCTCCTTGCCTCCGAGATGCTGAAACCAAGGAGCGGGAGGCTTCAGCCACCATGGGATGCAGTGGGGGTCTCTTGGGCTTTGCAAAAGCAGAGCCAAGGGCTGCCCCTTGCCCCTCTCGCCGGCCACCCCGAAAAGGGGTCTGAGCCCACGGCAGCGCTGAGCCCTACCCGAGGGGAGACGTCACAGCCGGGGGCTGTGGAAACCTCCCGCTCCCCTTCACCTTCTCCCTCCTGGCCACGTCCGTGTGAGAAACCCGCAGCCCTTGTTTGGCACGGCCCTGTGCCCCGCGGGTGGCCGGGACCCCGGGGGCTCCCGGGGGGGGGAGGATGTTCCCACAGCCAAGGCAACCCCAGCATTTCGGGGAGCATCCGAGCTGTCTGCAACTCAAGCTTGGATTTACACCAGGTGGCCCTTTGCTGCTTGCAGAGGATCCGGCCCCTTGGCAGGCTCTGAAATGATCCCAAGCCCCCCTGCTTTGTTATTAAATCAAATCCATCTGGCCTCGACCACGGACGGTTGTTATTCGAGATCCCTCTCCGAGCGGAGCTGGGATTAGCTGCCGGGCATGGGGGGATTCTCCCTCCCTCTCTCCCACCAGCTCCCAGCCCCTCCTGCCTCTCTCTTTTGTGTTTCTCCACTTCTCGGAGGAGCAGGGGGAGGCGCGGGCTCTTAAGGCAGCTTTTGTGCAGCACGGAGCTGCACGGGTGTCCCCGCGGGACCATTATGCCACCGCGCTCCCAGCGGGTCCCGTCTAGACATAATTGCCTGCACCTGACTTACCCCCGCGCGGGGCGGCCGGAGCCCCCCGAACCCCGGGGAGACGCCGCGGGCCGGCGAGGGGGGGTGACACGGTGCTTTGTCCCGGCCACCTGCCGTTCCCATTTCTGACCCCCAGCAGCCGGGACCGAAGCCTTGCCGCGAGCTGCTCTTCCCGGGGGATACGTAAGGGCTGAGCAGGGTTATCCCCCCCCCCCCGGCCCCGGGGAACCCACCGTCCCAGGAGAGCGGAGGCAGGCTGCGGGGTAAATCAGAGCGATGCAGGACGTGCTGCCGCTGAACAAGTGCTTTTAAGCGTTACAGCAAGTGCTTTTAAGCGTTGTTGCTTGCCTGGGCCGTCACTGCCGGTTTCCCTTAAGGCTGCAGCTTTCAGACCACTGTTCAGGAGCCGCTGGATCGAGCAATTGCCTCTGGCCGTAACCTCCGTGAAGATGACTGATTTCCACCGCTCTGACTACATAGGAAGCGGTGGGGAAATGCAATTGCTGATGAGCCGCCAGCGCGATGCGGAGGCCGGGGCACCCAGTCGGCGTGGGGAAGCACGTGCGCTTCCCGGTGCCACCCTCGGGGCCAGCAGACGCCATCCGCCGCAGCCACCTCTTCCCAGCAGGGACGAGGCGACAGCGCGTCTCGCTCCAGCCCCGCTGGGACCCCTCGAGGTTGGGCAGACGGGAGTCGTGGTCCCCACAGGCTCCTCAGCACCGGGTCCTGTGTTCAGGCTGCCAGCAAAGGTGCCAATTAGTGCACCAGCTCATTTCGGAGCTATCGTTGGGCACGGGCTTTCGCTGGGGGTTCAGGGCTTGCCCCAGCCCTACGGCTCCCAGCTGAGCTTCACCTTGGCCACTCGCATCTCCTCTGCTGCAAACTCCTCTCCGGAGGACACAGCTTACAGCCCTGACACGCTGTTATCTCCCCCACCGCTGGTGGAGGTGGTCCTCAGCGAACTACGGGTTGACCCCACTCCTCACCCACTCTCTCCAGCCCCCACACCCAGGAGCTGTGGTGTGAGGTGGGATGGTCTCGCTTCACACGAGATGGATGATCACAGCAAAGGCCCGCTGGGTACGGCGTGAGCGGGACTGGACAAGTCAGAGACTAATTTTAAACATGGACTGGGTGTTTAAACCTCATCCGCAAAGCCAGGAGGAAGCAGGGTGCCTGGGTTCCCTTTCCAGCCTTGGCAAACCTGTGATGCCTTGAAATCACCCTTGAAGAGCCTGCACCATCCCCCACGTTCTCCTTTCACCAGGGGCTTACCTGGACCAGAGCCCCTCCACCAGCTGGGACCAGGGAGGTGGCATCCGAGCAGCCGCTGCACGGACGGAACCAGGAACCATCGCAGCGCACGCAGAGGCTCAAGAGCCTCCTCCCCACGCCGCCAGCAGCTTCCCACCTCGCCGCAGACCTCTCCTCAGGACCAGCCCGGGGATTCGGCATCCCGCAGCCGGGTGATGCCAGATCTGCCGGATTTCTGCCGGACTTCCAAGTCCTGGTCCTTCTGCAGCTGCCTGGAAAATATAAAAGGAGACAAGGCGCTTTCTGAGGAAGCCCTGGAGTCCGGGGCACTCAGCAATGCAATAATTAACAGCGGGTGCCTTCATTCCTGGGTCACGCAGACGTTATCGGGCCAACTCGGCTCTCTTAGAGGATCCTCAACATTGAGGCGCAAAGTCGGCATCCAGCAGGAACTTTTTAATGGCACAAGGGAGCTTTCAGTGACAGAGACGGTGCTGTCCCCTTCTCCGGATGGTCCTGCGGGTACCAGTCCACGCTGGGGATCTCAGCATAGCTACGACGGAGTCCCAGCTCCCTCCCAGGCCGCCCGGCCCCGCGGCGGGCTGTCAGCCCATTTTGGAGGAGGCTGGGAAGATGTCCACTTGACGTGCCTGAAAAGCCGCACACATCTCCCCGTTGCCATGGAAACACTTCTTTTAAAGCAAATGAATAATAATAATTAACATGATCTATTAAATAATAGTAATAAAGGCAGTAGTAATGACTTGTAATTGGTAAAGTACTCTTAATAATACATGCTTGCTCCGCGACCTGCTCCCGGCGCAGGAGCTGGGGCCGGGGGCAGGATCTCCCACCCAAAGGGGAGTTCCCGGGTTAGGACGAGTGGCCTCTGCCTTCAGCGCCGAAAAGGCAGGAGCTTAGCGGGATTCAGTGAGGGATCAGACATTTATCTGGATAATGAGGATGTCTAGACTGATAAGAAGAAGGGTTAAATTGGCTCAGGGCCTGATTCTGCTTCACCGTGCGGTTGGCGCAGCTTGGCCCGCTCCAGCACCCTCGGGAGGAATTTGGGGGCAAAGATGGGTGGAGGCCGTGTGTCACAGCCGGGCTGGACACGGCCCTCGTTCTTCCCCGCTTTTAATCAGAGGTGTTGTCAGGATCCTTAACCCCTGGAAGGCAGAGGCGAGGGGAACTCTTAAGAAACCTTTACTATGCTCAAATTAGCTTTCCCGAGCTCTTCTTTTTCTGTCTCAGCTATGCCCCCACTGTCTCCCTGCCCTCCATGGAGCAAACCCCACGGCCACCTGCAACACCATCCCACAACCCGCCCCTGCAAGGGAGGCAAAGCCTGCAGCAGGAGAGACGACGTCAGACCGAGCCGCGGGACTGCAACCGCGCAGGACCGAGCCGCGGGACTGCAACCGCGCAGGACCGAGCCGCGGGACTGGAACCGCGCAGGACTGAGCCGCGGGACTGGAACCGCGCAGGACCGAGCCGTTGGACTGGAACCGCGCAGGACCGAGCCGCGGGACTGCAACCGCGCAGGACCGAGCCGCTGGACTGCAACCGCGCAGGACCGAGCCGCGGGACTGCAACCGCGCAGGACCGAGCCGCTGGACTGCAACCGCGCAGGACCGAGCCGCGGGACTGCAACCGCGCAGGACCGAGCCGGACAAAGCGACCCTGGGTTTCACAGCGTCCGGGCAGAAAGACGACTCTTGCTAACTCAAGTGACCCTTAAACAGCAATGCCTGGGGAGAAGAAATAGATGAAAAAGAGCATCTTCCCCCTCAGCCCCCCCTTCTCCTCCACCTGCTGCGTCTGCTCCTAGTCCCAGCGCAAAGCCCGGTCTCGAGGACCCGCAGGTCCCTGCGGCTCTGCGGTTTCCCCCAGCCTGCCCAGCTGGGTTACGCTGCTCCGCCTCGCACACCCCGGCCCTTCATGTGCCGCTCCTGGACCTCCATCACCAAGAGCAGCCTCCGGAGCGAAGCGGTGCCAGGCTGAGCCCGCAGGGACCTTGCAGCAGTGAAGAATCAGTTGTACCTGCAGCAGAGCTACTGCTGGAGCTGGACGCGGAGCAGGAATCCCATGTGGATCCTCTGTCCGGTGGAGCGGATGCTGCAGCCTGGCCTTACGGGGCTCTCTCCTCCACAGAGACATCACTTTGCACAGAACGCGAGGAATTTAATATCTCTGAGGTGTCCATCCCTCTGCCAAACTCGGGTGAGGCTGGTCAATAGGTTCAGACCGGGGATCAGGTGTGACTTTGCCTCCCTTAGGAAGCTAAAATGCCCCCTCTTCAAGCTGTGAGATGCTTCCAAAAGGAGCTGGAATTGCAGAGAGCAAATAAAGGCAGAGACCCGACAGTGTCACCTGCTTGTTTGTGCCAAGAGTCCCTTTGCGGACCGCAGCCAGCTGACAAGGTCTTCTTTGCACAGCAGCAGCGAGGACCAGCTCGCTCAAAATTGCTCAGCGCTCCCGCAGGAGCCTGCCGAGACAGGCAGATCCAGGAGGAAAACCTGGCCCTGATACAGGTGGCTGCATGAGAGCAGGAAAAGGAGGTCCCCGCTGTCAGTGCTGAGCCTCTGGAGGGGCATCGTCCATCCCTGGGCTTGCCCAAGCAACTTGAAATCATCTAAAAAAGCTCTTTGGGCTTCTCCCCAAACCTGACACCCGGGCTGCTGTGCCACGCAGGATGCCGGAGCAGCATTAAAAGCAACGAGATGCGTCGCAGTGATCGCAACACACCTGCACGGCTTTGCCTCCATCCCACCCCGAAACACCCTGCTGCAACTTCCACCACGAGACTAAAATTAGTAACAACAGGAAGAGCTCCGGAGGACGATGGGGTGATTAAAGCATCCCTGGAAAGGAGGCATCACGTGCAACGTAATGACTTTCCTCATCTCTGGCACAACGTACAACAACCGTTGTGGAATACGATGGGGAAAGGTAAGGAAGGGAGAAAGAGAAAGGTGCTCCTACACAAAATTGGGGTGATAGGGCTTGGCTAGAGGAGAAAAACCGGGACCTTGGCTCTGCTGGACCGTGCCATGGACACGCTGTATCACTTTGGTCAAATTGCTTATAAAGACACAAAAAACATAAGGATCACGCACACTACCACCGCCTGAGATTTATAAACTGCTCTGGTTACAAGTAAACACCGAGATTAAAGGCAAAACCCCCTCTCTTTTACATCTATTTAACTCTGTGTGTTGAGAGCGCTTTCTGAATAATCAGTGTCACCGTTTTCCAGCACAGTCGGTGGGCATGAGGCATTGATCTTTCACTCCATGCAAGGATATCCAAATCCACACTTTCGAGCTCTTTGTTGGCCTTGTTTGGCCAAAAATAGGACTGCAGCCAGCCCCATCACCCACATCCATGTTCCTGAAAGGGATTTCACTGGACCTCACCCCTAGCTACAAACCTTCCCTGTTTTCATTTAAAATCACCCATAATTGGAACGAGCATTAAACCTGCGGGTACGCCGAGCCTCCAAGCAGGAAGACGTCGCTGCGCCGAGAGAGCTTGCTCATAGCTCGGGAAAACAGATCGGCCCCTCTGGTTGCACCCTAACGCAAGTTGGTTCGACTCCGCGACTCAGATCCTCGTCTCGAAACTGGAAATACGGCACATCCCCCTCTCCCACCCGTACAGCCCGTGCTCATTTGTTAGGGTAAGAGGAGACAGGTAAGTCCCTTGGATGGGGCTGCCATATTTCCCTACAAGATTTCCTGGACAGAAATACGTGCACATGCGCTGCACAGCTTGACGACGAACGTGCAGCGAATGCAACACAACCTGGACGCGTTGGATTCGCTGGGCACACGCGGACCATCTGGCCAGCACATGGGCCTGGGGCTTGACATGCCCAGGAAGCATCTGACTTATCGGGGATGCACCAGGCAGCCGACGGGAGCACACGCGGGAAATCTGCCCCGCTGGCACGGCCGCAGAGGACGGGGCGATGCCCAAAGAGCGGATCCGCACGTGCGCTAGCGCAGCGGCGCCGGGATTGCTAGGCTGGTGTAGATTCGGAAATACCAGACAAGTGGCCAAAACCCTAACGTTCCCCCGGACAAAATTTAGAAGAGGACATGTTCAAGGAAACATATGGTTATCCTGACGTTCTATAAATTGAAATCAGGAATTATCTGCTTGCAGAAGATGGGATTCCAAGGGAGGAAAAAGCATTCCTTGGAAAACGAACTACGTGTATAAGCAGCAGGAATAAGGGGAGAGTGCGACCCTGAAACCCCCTTTCGATCCCAGACCTAACATCATCCCAATTTCAAGTTGAAGGAATTTCTTCACCAACCTTAGGGCAGTTTTTCCAAAAAAACTCATGACCAGAAGTCCAAAACCTCCACACGATCGAGTCTGCAAACCGCTCCGCACCAGCAGTCCCACCAGATTGTCCCTGTAGCTTAGCGCTCCATCTGCAGCCAATATGCTGAGCTCTTAACAAAATTGAGGGGTTTTTAAATCTGGTCTCCTGGGCCTGATCCCATGGACCTGGACTCACCAAACCCCATGGACTTCAAGGAGCTTTGGATCAAAGCTTTGCGGTAATTTACTTATCTCATAGAAGAGCTTAATTAACAAATGTTTGCAAAGCATGGAGAGCAAGATACCTCTTGCTATCGGTCCCATCTACAAAGCAAAGAGGTTTTAAAATCAATGCGCAGCAAATGAATTGCAAGGGCAGTTGCGGCCGCAGATGGGGCTGCAGTGACGAACCCTCGGGTGGATCGGCCGCCACGGAGGGCAAATTAATTTCTGAACCTCGGTGCCGCGGGAAATGGCCACCACATGGAGCTGCCGGATGAGATTGCGGGCTCAAAGCTCCAGGTATCCGCGGGGTGTGAGGGATCCCTGCCAGCTTTCCGGTGTTTGGGATACTCCTGTTTGGCACGCGGCTGAGCAGTCGTTGAAATGAGCTGCCCAGGGATGGGGAGATGATGGCTGGGAGCTCTCGCGGTGATGTTACCCCAGCTCCAGACTCACGTGAGATGAAAACGAAGAAAAAGCCTAAAAAAAAAGGTGGTCACAAACAGCATTTTTGCCTCCCTGCTGCCCATACCACCCTTGGCTTTTCACAGCAGTTTGCGGGAACGGGGATGCTCACCCCGCATTAAAGCTTTTCTAGCAGCTGCCGTCTTTCAAACAGCTCTTTCCCCCGGACGCGGGTACTCTCGGGGGGATGCAGCACCGGCAAGTGCCAAACTTCGCTTTGCATTGATGACATAAATTAACCTCGGAAGTTTCTTCCCTGTGTTTGCTCTCGATGATGAATGTAAGTTACTGTTTTGCCTAGGGACGGTCTGCTGGCACCACCTCAGTCAATGTCAGCTTTATTCTTGCCTTCGACAGGGCTTTCTATTACAAACCGTGGTGCCCGGACTCCCCTCCCCGATGGCTCTGGCACCGACAGCGGTTGCAGTTGCAGTTTGCAGTTTCTCCCTTTTCTTTGATCGTTCTGCAACCTATTGCCTAGGAAAGCGGCGAGGAGCACGTGACGCTGCTATACGATCCCAACCTCTCTGCTTGGCGGAGTCTTCCGTCGTCCCTGGTTTTAATTAATACTTTTTTTTTCCCTGACAGTAATTCAGGGATGTGGATTTGGAAATACCAACTTTTTAACTAGAAACACTGTGTTTCTGCCAAAACCTTGGTAGGGACCTTCGCAGAGTGGATGTAGCCGTTGCCCAGTCTACGCCCGCAGCAAACGACTCAGCTCGCAATCCAACACCACTACCTGGAACCAAAAAATAACCTTTTACTCCCACGTCCAGGGAGCTGCAAACATTCAAACCTCCGACAGTCCCGTGATATGAGCCCCAGTGATCTATTCCAGCTCATCAAGTCAATTCAAGCCACCTGGCAGCGCTAACTTTAACCTGAATTACTATTGAAATACAGCTTCCCCAGAGGGCAACAATGCCAGACGGTAGGTAAGATCATTCCTAAGCAGTTGCTATCACCGTGAGGAGGATCAAAGTCTTGGTTGGAGCCCAGCTACGCCCCCAAAATATTGTACGAACTGAGAAAACGTTGCTATCGGGGACCCATCAGGATTAGTCATTGCCCGTGTTGCCAATTCTTGCAATTTTTCTATGAGCATTCATGTTCGCCTGAAATTCCCAGCTCCGTGAGTCATGTGAATATCTGCGAGTAGGAATTTTCATTTTTTAAAGTACGTTTCTAGACCTCGTGGCTGCGCAGAAAAGCGAGGTGATGTAACTCCAGTGAAATCTGAAAGCCTCGGGAGAAGGCAAATGCAAAGAAACCCCATATTCATTATTTTTTGTGGAGTCATGCAAACTTTTTAGTTAAGTTTTATGATTTCTGGGCCTGGCTTGTGCTCTTTGAAAGCTTAGAGCTGGAGCTCCGCAGTTCCGTCTTTTTTTTTTTTTTCTTTTTCTTCCTTTCACTTTACGATTTCGAAGGGCGCTTTCTTCTCCTGAAAGCTCCAGGACAGAACTTAAAATGGAGGTTGGAAGCAAAACTGGGTCCCTAAAATGACACGATACCTACAGAGCAGGCGTCTTTATTGGCTTCACGGAGGAGATCAAACTCTGACAGATGAAAATGTTGCTCTGTAATTTACAGGACAAAATACAACAATACCACAACATACTGTATGCACGTGTTGACACGCGTGGATGCACGCGTGAACACACCCCCACGTTAAGAACACACCTGCGTATAGACATACGTACACACAAAACACCTCACATAAAAACACCTTTGCAGTTTATGTACCTATTTCAAGTAAACGCTCACCACTTGCACGCTCGCTTTACACGCTTGCGTTTTGCACGCACACGCCCGTAACACGCATGCTTACACGGATACACACCATCTTTTTACCTGGTTTCAAGCGTGCGAGTGAGCCATATTCAGCAGGCGTGTGCAAGAGTCCCAGGCAGCGAGTATGTGAACATCCACACGTATTAAATGCACATTTTTGTCCCCGTCCGTGTGGCACACGGGACTGAGAGTGTCTGTATTAAACAAACATTCCGCGTGTGGACGTGCATAGAGCCGCTATCCATCATATCCCAGCACAGCCACACGCCACCTCTTAGACGAAGGAAAACATCCCAAACTGCCAGACTTTTTACAACTCCCATCACCATGCAAAGCTTAAAAAAACCCCCACGAGTAATTCAAGACACTGTTCTACAATCATGACCAAAATGAGCCACGTGAAATGCAACAGCGTGAGGTGGGTTCTTCTGTTCTTAGCTATACTTTTTTTCTTTTCTTTTTTTTTTTTCCCGAACACTCACAGCACAAAGAGCAAAACCTCTGAACCCCCCAGCAGCTCTGCAGCAGAGGGAACCTGCCAGCACCAGCCCCGCCGGCCGGTGTCCCAGCATCTCCCTGACTTTGCGCTACGGATTAGGAAACCTGGATGCCAAAACAAAAACGAAAGCAAAATTCCCATTCCCAAAGTGCCTGGGCAAACTTGCAGGGAAAGCTATAGCAACACCTTACCGTCTGAGTCAGTGGATGAGACATTTCCTTGTGCTGGGTGCCCCATCTGCTTAGTTCATCTGCAAGCTGAGATCTTCTGCTTGGAGACCCAGAAAGGGGGGGGTGGGAGGGAGAGAAACCTCGCTGCAAGGATCTGAGAGCCAGAGAGAGGAAATCATACGAAATACAGCGGGGGGTAGAAAATTCCTGCCTCGGTGACAAGGCAGCAGTGCCACCATCCCCCCGCTCCGTCCCCAGCCAGAGCCGCAGACGTCGCCGCTGCCAGAGCTGCAGCGCAATGTGGCTCGATGGGAGCCTCGCATCTTTCTGCATTGTCTCTCTCCAGTGTAAGCTCATGCAATCGCATTTCATGGGAGAGACATCTGGTTTGATTCAAAGGGAAGAAAGGGGAAGAGGGGAGAAACTCGCACACACACACACACAGAGCCCAGCCTTGCTGGCGGGGAGCTGGAAAGCGATTTTCAATGCTTCCCTCTGCGCTAAATCGCTCCTCATTTCAATGAGAAAAGCTAGCCGGGCTGTCCCATGGCTCTCCCCCAGCATCCCCAGTTTGCAGGGGGGGGGCTTTGCTGGGGCAGGGAGCCAAGGGCGGGGAGGCCGAGCCCCAGCAGCCCCGCCAAGCCTCGCTTGCTCCCGCGCCTGGAGCCACCGCAAGGCCTTGGGGTGCAGGGGGGTTCCCCCTTCTTCTCCTCTCTTTCTGTGGTTCCCGGTGCTGCTGGACGCACGGTTTCGGCCCTCAAATCCTTGTGATTTTGGTTGGGGGTCTTCCCGTCACAAGACTGAAGCCCCCATGTTTGGGGGGGACCCAGCACCTCTTCGAAGGCCGTGTCCGCCTTGGCACGAGCGTGAAGCCAGGGAGCTACCTGTCCACGGGAGGTGGGCTCACCCCTTCGGGAGCTGCCCCATCACGCCCAGCCCCCTTCTCCCCACCTTTCACCCCGACTCTGGTGCCGCTGCCAGCCTATGGCCCAAGCAGTTCCACCCTGAGGCGCCCCTGCCCAGCCACCGCTTCTCCGAAGGATCCCCGCTATCCCAGGGGATCTCTAGGCTCCC
>JAJKFH010001015.1:0-41279 GCA_023333565.1 Puffinus mauretanicus | reverse complement strand
CAGGGTGACGGTGAACACAACCTGCGGGACGGGACGCCCGGGCGTCACCACCAACCCACCTCACGGCGACGTCCCATGCGCCAGAGCGGGCTGGGGGGGCACGGGGACACCGGGGACCCCCCTACCTCAGCGCCGGGGTGGAAGATGGGGTGGTTGACGAGGCAGAGGGTCCTGCGCCACGGTCCCTCTGCCGGCTCCGAGTTGCAGCGCAGGGATATGGACTTCCTGGAGGACTGAGAACACCCCAGTGGGTGTCAGGGGTGGGGATGGGGGTGGGCAAGACAACTTGGGGGGTCAGGGGATGTCTGGAGGAGGGCTGGAGGACAGATGGGCTTCTGGGGGGTCTTGAGGACATCTGGAGAGGGTTTGATGGGCTACATGGACTTCTCGGGGCTCTTGATGACATCTGGAGTGGGTTTGGAGGGTCTAGAGGACATCTGGAGAGCATCTAGGAGGCCACATGGCCTTCTGGGGGATCTTGAGGACATTGGGAGGGGAGCTGGGCATCCACATGAACTTTTAGATGGTCTTGAGGGTATCTGGAAGGGCTTTAGGAGGCCAAATGGACTACTGGAGGGTCTTGGGGACTTCTAGGGGGCTCTTGGAGGCTCTGAAGGATTTTGGGGGGTCCGTGAGGGTGGGGGTACCTGGAGCACTACGGCCTTGCGGTAGGAGAGGGCCTCAGCGTGCTGCAGCTGGACGGTGGCCCCGTACGAGTCCTCCCCGCGGTTGCGGAGGGTGACGGTGATGTCCACCTCATCGGTCACCCCCACCACGATGGTCTCCAGCCTGGGGTGGGACAACAGAGGGGGGTGGTGCAGGCGGGGGCGGACCCCGGCGTCCGCGGGTGTCCCCCTGACACGGGGAACGGGGGGGACCTACCCCGAGAAGTTGAAGGAGATCTGGAGGTCGTCTATGCAGATGTTGTCGGCGCCACAGTCCTTCTCGAAGGGCAGCTGAGGAGACGCCTCGTCTGTCCATCCGTCTGTCCCCCGGCCGGCCGGCTGTCTGTCTGCCCTTCCTCTCCCTCGTCCTCCCACCCCTCAGCCAGCCGTCTGTCCGTCTGCCCACCCACCCTGGCTCTTCTTGGTCCTTCCAACCCTCCCCATGCACAGATGTCCTTCCACGGGTCCGTCTTTCTGTCTGTCCTTGTGTCCTTCCTTCCTCCCACCCCTCTAGCCACCTGTCCCTCGTCCTTCTGTCCTTCCTCCCTTCTGTCCATGCGTCTGTCCTTCCTCCCTTCCTCCCATCTTCCCTTGGTTCCTCCCGTCCTCCCTTCCGTCCATCCATCCCACCTCCCTTCTGTCTGTGGATCCATCTGAACTTCCTTCCTCTTGTCCTTCTGTCCGTCCCACCTCTCCTTCCATCTCTCCATCCACCCTTCCTTCCATCCCACCCTTCCTTCCATCCCACCTCTCCTTCCATTCCTCCGTCCGTCCTTCCTTCCATCCCACCTCTCCTTCCATTCCTCCGTCCGTCCTTCCTTCCATCCCACCTCTCCTTCCATCTCTCCGTCCATCCTTCCTTCCATCCCACCTCTCCTTCCATCCCTCCATCCATCCTTCCTTCCATCCCACCTCTCCTTCCATCCCTCCATCCATCCTTCCTTCCATCCCACCTCTCCCTCCATCCCTCCACACCCCCCCAACCCTACGCCCCACCACCGCTCCCCCACAACGCCGCTGCCGTAGGGTGCCCCCCAGCCCCTACCGTGCCCACGGCCACCATCTCCGAGTCCTCGCTCAAGGCTGGCCGCAGGCCCCCGGCCACCTTGATGGGGTCCCCCGTGGCATCGTAGGTGAGGCGCAGCACCAGGGGGGTCAGCGTGTCCCGTGGGCACCCCTGGCCGGCACAGAGAGACGACCGTGTCCCCCAGGCTGGGGCCCTGGGGTGGGCAGCCCCCAGACCCCCCTGCCGGGGCCCTTCCAACACCCACCGTGAAGGCGATGGCCAAGGTCTCGCACCTCTGTCCGACACCCAGTTGGAGGGTCCCGTTGTGGACGGCGGCGCTGCCGGCAAAGACGGCCCGGACCATTGCCCGGCCGGGGTCCAGGGCCGCCTGGTACCGGAGGGTGGTGGAAAGTTGGCTGCCTGCGGGGAAAGGGGAAGGTGGGTGGCCGGGGTCTCCGGCAGCTCCCCAGGCTGCTGGGAAAGGGGGAGATGGAGAGCCAGGTGGATCTTGGAGGCTCTTGAGGACATCAGGAGGTGGTTTAGGAGTCCATGTGGACTTCTGGGGGATTTGGGGACATCTGGAGGGGGACTGGGGATCTTGGGGACATCTGGAGTGGCTCTGGGAGGCCAGATGGACATCTGGGGGGCTTGGGAGATATCTGAAGGGGCTCTGGGAGGCCAGATAGGCATCTCGGGGGTGATGGGCACATCTGCAGGGGCTTTGGGAGACCAGACAGGCTTCTGGTGCGTCTTGAGGACATATGGAGGGGATTTAGGAGGCCACAGGGACTTCTGGGGGTCTTACGGATACCTGGAAGGGCTTTGGGAAGACAGATGGAATTCTGGGGGTCTTGAGAACATGGGGGGGGGGTTTGGGGTGTCTATGTACACTTCTGAGGGATCTTGGGGACACCTGCAGCTGCTTTGGGGGTCCAGATGGACACCTGGGAGGTCTCACCAAAGTTATCAGGGGTTTTCTTGGTGCTGAGGAAGCAGATCTGAGCCTTGGCCACTTCCCCCTTGAGCGCTTCCTCCTCCTGGCAGTCAAAGGCGGCCGTGGGGATCTCCTGGGGCTGGAAAGCCACCGACACACGGACCTTGAGCAGCGGCTGGGACCTGGCGGTGACAACCGGAGGGGGGTTGGTGGCAGCCACTGCATCCTCCAGGCCGTGGAAGGTCCCACATGGTCCCCCGAGCGCACCTGAGCAGCAGAACCTGTCCCTGGGCGCCCACGGCCACGTCCGGCAGCCTGTCCCCTGTCAGGTCCTGGCCACCGCTGATGGCCTGGCCAAAATAGCGTGGCCCGCTGGAGAACCGGGCACCTGAGATGCGCTGGGGGAGACAGAGGCGCCCGAGCGGGTGAGACGTCTCTGGGGCGCAAGATATTCCCAGCACCTGGGGCATCTTCAGGAGCTGGAGCGTCTCCAGCTTCCAGGACATCTTGGGCAGCTGGAGCATCTCCAGCATGCAAGACATCTCCAGCATGCAAGACGTCTTCAGCATCCAAGACGTCTCCAGCACCCGAGATATCTTCAGCACCCAACATGTGTCCAGCACCCAGGACCTCTCCACCACCCAAGATGCCTCCACCACCCCAGATGCCTCCATTACCCAGAACATCTCCAGCATCCAAGATGCCTCCACCACTCAAGACGTCTCCATCAGCCTAGATGCCTCCACCACCCAGGACATCTCCACCACCCAGGACATCTCCACCACCCAGGACATCTCCAGCATCCAAGGTTTCTCCAGCACTCAGGATGTCCCCACCACCCGGGACCTCTCCGTCACCCAGCAGGCTCCCATGACCTGGGACATCCCCACCCCCAGGACCAGGGTTTGGGGGGGTCTCACCTGGCTGTACTGGGAGGTGACGCCACCCCGCTTCCCGCGGAAGACGTAGACGGCCCCCCGCTCCTCGTCCTCCAGCGGGGCCCCCACGGCCACGTCGGGCCACCGGTCCCCGTCGACGTCCCCCAGGCGAGCCAGGCTGGCCCCAAAGCGCCCCAAGGGGTGGCCGGGCTGTCCCTGCAGCGTCTGCTGGCACCGCAGCTGGCCACCCTGGGGGGGACGAGGCGCTGGGTGCCCCCCTCTGCCCGCCCTGGGGCGAGGTGGGGTGGGGTGGGGTGGGGGTCCCCTACCTTTGGCCTCAGGGTGCAGACGGCCACGCGGCCCCCGCTGCCGGCCCCGTAGAACATGGGGGCCCCCACCAGCACCACCTCGGCCGAGCCGTCCCCGTCGCTGTCCAGGGCGCACAGGGACGCCCCGAAGTAGGAGCCCACCTGTGGGGACAAGCGGCCGTGGGGCCGGCTGGGGGGTTCCCCCCCCTCCCCGGCACCCCCACGTCCCCTCCCCACGTCCCCGCCGTTACCTGCGGCCCCGTGGTGTCGGCCAGGAGCTCCCAGGCAGCCCGGGGGCCGCGGAGGTGGAAGAGGAGGAGGCGGCCAACGTGGCGGTAGCGGGGGGCCCCCAGCGCCAGCGCCCGGCTGCCCTCCAGGGACAGGGACTCGGCCGCGTAGCCTGGTCACAGCAGGGGTCAGCGGGGACCCTCCTGGGGGTGCCAGCGGCCCCAGCAGCCGTGCAGGGACGCTGACGGCCCCAGGACCTCATGGGGACACCAATGTCCCAAAGCCTCTTGTGGAGGTGCTGGTGTCCCCCGGACCTCATGGGGACACCAATGTCCCCAGGAACATTGTGAGGACATGGATGTCCCCAGGACTCTCATGGGGACATTCGCAAGGACCTGACTTCCCCAAGACACCTGTGAGGACGCCGATGTCCCCAGCACACTCACGGGGACCCTCGCCAGGGCCTTATGTCCCCAAGAACCTCGTGGGAACCCAATGTCCCCAGCCCCACATGGGGACCCTCATGGGGACGCTGACATCCCCAGGACCTCATGGGGACGCCACCATCCCCGGGGCCCTGCTGGGGACCTTACCCAAGTAGGCATCGTTCATGTCCCTGGCGGCTCGGGACATGTTGACGAAGGTGGTCTCCCCACTCCTGCTGTAGACAAAGACCCCTCCGGACCAGTCGTAGGCTCCCACCGCTCCCAGTACGGGCCCCTCCTGCACCAGTAAAGATGGGGAGGGGGACAGTGGTGTGGGGAGAGGAGTCAGTCCTGCCCCAGGGACACCCCATGGGCATGGGGACGGTCGCGGGTGGCCAGGGGTCACTTACGGGGGTGAGCAGGGCGCTGAAGCCCTCCTGGGCCATCTCCAGCTGGAAGGAGCTGCTGTGGGCAGACTGGGTGCCTGGGGGGAGGCAGGGGTGAGCGGGGGGCACCAACCGCCCCCCTCAACCACCCCCCAGCCGCCCCCCAGCCCCCCAGTACCCTCGATGGCAAAGATCTTCTCCTGCAGCTGGTTCTGGATGCCCTGCAGGGCGTCAAAGTTGTCCACCCGGAAGACGTGGTCCTTGCTGGGTTCGGAGGCGATGGTGTGGAGCTCCTCTACGGCAGCTGGGTCCACGAAGGCACTGCCCACCTGTGGTCGGAGAAGGATGGCCGGATGGAGGGATGGAGAGGTTTGGGGAGGGAAGGAAGGATGGGTGGCTGGGTGCTTGGAGAGGGAGGGATGGACAGACAGGAATAGAATGGATGGAGATGGTTAGGGATGGATGGATGGAGATGTTTGCGAATGGATGGATGAAGGGAAGTTTGGAGATGTTTGGAGATGAACAGAGGTGCTTGTAGATGGCCAGATGGCCAGAGGTGTTTGAAGATGGACAGGTGGATGGAGATGGATGGATGAATGGCTGTGTTTAAAAAGGGATGGATGGATGGATGGATAGAGATGTTGGGGATGGATAGATGAACAGATGGATGGAGATGTTTGGACAGCGCTCACTCACCCCAATGGCATAGCGGATGATCCTCGCGTGCACCGCTTCGGGGATGACTTCTCCATAGTCCAGCAGGTCCCCAAACTTCTGCCCATCCGTCACCACAATGAGGATCCTGTGGGCATCTTCCCGGGCTCCTTTCCTCAGGGTGAACAGTTGCCTCCTGCCCCGGGGGGATGGAAGGGATGGTTATCTTGGGATGATGGGGTGGCCCTGAGGGGGGCAGAGGGGGCAGGACAGGTCTTGGGGCGGGACCTACACCACGGTCTGGATAGCACTGGCCGTGCAGGTGGTCCCTTTGCTCTGCGAGATGCGGTGGACCTCCTTCACCCGCTCCGCCGGGGACAACCGGGCAAAGGTGGCGAAGTCAAAATGGAGGGTGGACGTACTGGAGAACTGCATGAGGGCAAACTGGCCGGCGGGGGGGAAGGGGAGGACATGTGATGGGGCAGGATCAGGCCACCCATGGGTGCCCAGGACCCGGCCCTGGGGGGGGTGGCACCTACACGGGTGTCAGTGCTCTCAAACTGGCTCATGACCTGGGTGATGAAGGTCTTCATCCTCTCGAAGTCGGGGGTCATGATGCTGCCTGAACCGTCCATGAGGAAGACGATGTCAGAGGCCTTCGTGGGGCAACCTGGCGGGGGGAGGACAAATAGGGGGTGGTGGAGGGAAAGGTGCACAGCTTGACCCTGCAGGGCCCATCTATCCCAGCGTCAGGTCTTCACCAACCCGTAGGACCCATCTACCCTTGCGTCCGGTCTTCTCCACCCCATATCAGCCTGTCTATCCCCGTGTCAGGCTTTCCGTAGGGCCCCTCACCCCAGTGGTGGGCCCCCCCATACCTGGCAGGGCAGCAGGCAGGGTGTTCCCTGCAGGCAGGAGGAAGCAGAGCCCCCGCAGCTCCATATTCACCCCACAGGCCCTCCGTGCCGTGGGGCCGCATGTCTGTGGCCCAAGACAGGGTGATGCCATATTCCCCCAGCCCCCCCCCAGGCCCCGATAGACCCCAGTCTTCTCCAACAGGTCCCAGTAGACCTCAAGAGACCCCAATAGACCCTAGTAGACCCCAACAGAACCCCAGTAGATCCCAGAAGACCCTAATAGACCCTAGTATACCCCAAAAGACCCCAATAGACCCTAGTACACCCCAAGAGACCCCAGGAGCCCCCAGCAGATCCCAGTAGATCCCAGTAGACCCTAGCAGACCCCCAGTAGATCCCAAAAGACCCTAATAGACGCTAGTAGACCCCAAAAGACCCCAATAGACCCTAGTAGACCCCAAGAGACCCCGGGAGCCCCCAGCAGACCCTAGTAGATCCCAATAGACCCTAGTAGACTTCAAAAGACCTCAGCAGACCCCAAAAGATCCCAATAGCCCCTAGTAACCCCCAATAGCACCCAGTAGCCCCCAGTAGACCCCAATAGACCTTAGTAGACCCCAAGAGACCCCAGGAGCCCCCAGCAGATCCCAGTAGATCCCAATAGACCCTAGTAGACTTCAAAAGACCCCAGCAGACCCAAATGGCACCCAGTAGCCCCTAGTAGCGCCCAATAGCACCCAGCAGCCCCCAGTAGACCCCAATATACCCTAGTAGACCCCCAAGAGACCCCAGGAGCCCCCAGCAGACCCCCAGAGAGCCCAGGAGACCCCAATAGGCCCCCTTGCTGGGGGTGATGGACCCACCTCTCCAGAGCCCCCCAAACCCCTCTCTTGTGCCCCCCACCCGCCCTTGCCACCCCATCACCCATCACGACGGAGATGGAACCCACCAGGAGCTGGGATCCATGAGCCACCAGGGACATGCCCAGAGACATGGAGGTCACCTCCGGGGGGGCTTTGGGGGGAGAGGGACATGATGGGGGACCCAGGCATCCGGGCTGCCCCCTCTCCACTCCCACACCCCTCCTGGGGGATCCAGGCATCCGGGGGGGACACCCCAGCATCCTACCAGTGACGGGGACATCCTGGCAGCTCCCGGTCCCAAACCAGCACCGATAGACGCGTCCCGTCTCACTGGCCCATCCCGGCTCCAGGGGGGCCCCCACCAGCACCCTAGGGTAGGGGTAGGGGGGGAGTGGTCACGGGGTGTCCCGTGGGGGAGGAGGGGGCACCCAAGGGTGATGGGGGAGCACCTACCCGCCGTCGACCTGGGCCACGCTGTACCCGAAAGAGCCCCCCGTGCCCTGAAAAACTGTCGCGGTTGCCTCGTCCAGTCCGGAGCCGAGGGTGGGGGGCAGCCCTGGGGGGCAGGGGGGGATGGAGGAGAGAACCCAGATGTCCGGGGACCCCCATTCCCCCCCCGGGGACCCCGGCATCCGGGGACCTCCATAACCCCAGGGGACCCAGGCATCCGGGGACCCCCATTCGCCCCCCCGCCAAACCCCAGGGGGACCCAGGCGTCCGGGGACCCCCATTCCCCCCCCCCAAACCCCAGGGGACCCAGGCATCCTGCCCCCACCTGCGCAGAGCACCGTGAGCAGCACCCATGGGTGCATGGCGGCCACCCTGGGGTGCTGGGAAGGAGAAGTGAGAGGGGTGGAGGGGTGGGGCTGCGGGGAGGAGGATGGGGGGCGGGGCACCCACTGCGTGCTACAACCTGAAACAGGGATTGCCCCGGCTCAGCTGCACCCCAAAATGGGGTTAACCCCAACCAGCTGCACCATAAAATTGGGGTTACCCCCAATGAAGCGCAACCTAAAATGGGGCTATCGTCAACCACCTGCACCCCCAAATGGGGGTGACCCTACCTCAGCCCCCCCCTCCCCGAGACCCCGCAGCTCCCCCAGCGCAGCACCCACGGGTGGCAGGAAGCGGTTGGGGTTTTTTTTATAGCCGGGGACGGCCAGTGCCAAACCCACACGTGTGGGGCCTGAGCGCCTCTGGGGCCCCGCAGATGTGCTGGAGCCCACGCATGAGGCGGGGGGGGGGAGGCTGGGGGGTGTCACACAGGTCGGTCCCACGGTGTCCCACATGATTGACCCGAAACTGGGGGGAAATGAGCAGAAATTGGGTGAAATTGACCCAAAAAGGAGGAAAATTGACCCAAAAAGGGGGAAATTGACCTCAAAGAGGGTGGAATTGGCAGAAATGGCATGAAATTGACCCAAAAAGGGAGGGAAACAGACCCAAACCTGCATGAAATAGCCCCAAAGTGGGTGAAACTGGCCCCAAAGTGGGCAAACTAGACCCCAAACGTGGTGAAATGACCTCCAGAGTGGGCGAAAAATAGCCCATATTTGGTGAAATTGCCCCAAAACAAGAAGAAATTGACCCGAAAGGGGGAGAAATCGACCCGAAACTGAGAGAACTGACACCAAAGTGAGTGAAAATGGCCCCAAACTGGGTGAAACTGGCCCCAAAAGGAGGCGAAATTGACCTGACATGGCTGAAACTGACCCAAAAGGGGGTGAAATTGGCAAGAAAAATGGGCAAAATGAACACAAAAATGGGCGAAATGGCACCAAAAGTATGAAACTGACCCAAAACTGGGCAAAATTGACCCAAATGGGGGCAAGCGGTGACCCCAAAGGGAGTGAAATTGACCCACGTTGAGGTGAAATTGATGAGGAGGTGAAACTGAGCTGGAAGGGAGTGAAACAGACCCAAAATGGGCGCCCAGGTCCCCGCGGAGATTGGGTTCACCCCACACGTTGCAGTTGTGCTGCGGGTGTTTATTGTCCATGTTCAGCCGCGTGCGCCCAGTGCTGCGTCTCCCCCCCCCAAGTGCCCCATAGATCCTCCCGCAACTGCCCCATGGATCCTCCCCCAACTGCCCCAAAGATCCTCCCAACTGCCCCAAAGATCCTCACCCAACTGCCCCATGGATCCTCCCAACTGCCCCAAAGATCCTCAGCCAACTGTCCCAAAGATCCTCCAAACTGCCCCATGGATCCTTCCCCAACTGCCCCAAAGATCCTCCAAACTGCCCCAAAGGTCCTCACCCAACTGCCCCATGGATCCTCCCCCAACTGCCCCAAAGATCCTCAGCCAACTGTCCCAAAGATCCTCCAAACTGCCCCATGGATCCTTCCCCAACTGCCCCAAAGATCCTCCAAACTGCCCCAAAGATCCTCCCCCAACTGCCCCATGGATCCTCCCCCAACTGCCCCATGGATCCTCCCAACTGCCCCATGGATCCTTCCCCAACTGCCCCAAAGATCCTCCAAACTGCCCCTTAATCCTCCCCCAACTGCCCCATGGATCCTCCAAACAGCCCCATAGATCCTCCCCCAATTGCCCCAAAGATCCTCCAAACTGCCCCAAAGATTTCCCCCAACTGCCCCTCAATCCCCCCTCCCAAATACGAAGGCTTTGGCATGTGCAAGCAAAGAGCAAGTGCGACCCACGGAGGCCCCCAGTGCCCCCCAGTTACCCCCAGTGCCCCACCGGGACCATCAGTGCCCCCAGCGCACCACGCACAGAGACCACCCCACGCTGTGGAGCAAGTCCTGGGCCGGATCCATGGTCGCCCTATGGCATGGGGCAAGTCCATGGCCAGATCTGTGGGTCACACGCTGTGGAGCACCCATGGGGTATTTATGAGGCAGCCCACACCACGTGGGGTGGTGGACCCCCACGTGAGGCTCCCGGGCACCATGCAATGGGGCACCAACGGTATGGTCACGGGGTGCCCATTCGATCTCTGTGGGGCACCCTATGCTATTGCACACCTCAAGGGTCCCATGCATGAGGCCTCCAAGTGCCCCAAGACACCTCCACGACCACCCCAGTGGTGCACCCCATCCAATGGTTCACCCATGGAACGTTCTTGTGGTGGTTGTGGGGTGTCTGTTGGACCTCTGCGGGACACCCCACACCATGGGGCACCTCAAGGGTGCCAGATCCCCATGCACGAGGCCCCCAGGCACCATGGGGGCACCATGAAGACCACCTCAATGGTGCATCCCACGCAACGGGGCACCTGTAGGATGTTCTCGTGGTGGTCGTGGAGTGTCCATTGGACCTCTGTGGGGCACCCCACACCACGGGGCACCATCGGTGGGGCTGGGGGGGGTCACGGTGGCCTCACCCGAAGAGGCGGAGGAAGCATGGCTGGCAGTAGGGCTTGCCCTCCTGCTCCTGGAAGGTGCCCTTGGAGAGGGGCCGGAGGCAGAAGGCGCAGACGAAGTGCTCGGGGTGGAAGCGTTGGGCCATGGCGGTGACACACCGGCCGGCGATGGGTTCCCCGCAGCCCCGGCACAGTGAGCCCCGCCGGGCGTGGAAGTGCCGCTCGCAGTAGGGGTGGCCACCGTCCTCGAAGAAGCTGCCCCCCACGAAGGGCGCGAAGCATTCCTGGGGAGAGGGCCACGGGGATGGGAACATCAGGGACCAGGGGAGGTGGGGACGTGGGATGTGGGGACGCCAGGGACCAGGGGAGGTGGGGACGTGGGATGTGAGTGCTCCTGGAGGTGGGACACAGGGACAGGGGGACATCAGGGACCAGGGAAGGTGGGGACGTGGGATGTGGGGACATCAGGGACCAGGGGAGGCGGGGACATGGGATGTGAGTGCTCCTGGAGGTGGGACACAGGGACGTGGGGACACCAGGGACCAGGGGAGGTGGGGACGTGGGATGTGGGGACACCAGGGACCAGGGGAGGTGGGGACATGGGATGTGAAGTGCTCCTGGAGGTGGGACACAGGGACAGGGGGACATCAGGGACCAGGGGAGGTGGCGACGTGGGGACATCAGGGACCAGGGGAGGTGGGGACGTGGGATGTGGGGACACCAGGGACCAGGGGAGGTGGGGACATGGGATGCGAAGTGCTCCTGGAGGTGGGACACAGGGACAGGGGGACATCAGGGACCAGGGGAGGTGGCGACGTGGGACTTGGGGACACCAGGGACCAGGGGAGGGGACGTGGGAGTGGCGGGAGTCTCACCCGGCAGACGAAGCACTCGGGGTGCCAGAGCCCCTCGAGGGCGGCGATGTAGCCCTCCAGGATGGGCCGCCCACAGCCCCGGCACCGGCTGGAGAAGAGCTCGGCAAAGTCCTGGCGGCAGTACTGCTGGCCATCCTTCTCCAAGAAGCCTGGGGGACACCACGGGGTGCAGGGACGGGGAGGCGTGGGGACATGGGGACATGGGAGACACGGAGGTGAGGATGGTGAGATGTGGGGATGCGGCCATGGTGGGGAGGCCAGGATGGAGAAGGAGAGATCTGGGGACATGGAGACGGTGGTGGGACCAGTGTGGGGATGGTGAGATGTGGGGACACGGGGACACACGAGCACAGGATCAGGCCACAGGGACACGGTGGGACGGTGGGACAGGACAGGGACATGGGGGGATACGAGGCGATCTGGGAGGATGGGAGGGGACACAGGGGGGACACGGGGGACACCCACCCTCCTCGCCGAAGGGCTGCCCACACTTGACGCAGCAGAAGTGCTCCGGGTGCCAGTTCTTGTCCAGCGCCGTCACCATTTTCTGCGGGGGGGGGGCAGTCAGGGACATCACTGCCAGCCCCCCACCCCCGGGAGTTCCACTGCACCCCACGGGGTCCCACTGCACCAAGGGGGTCCCACCGCACCCCACGATGCCCCCCCCAACCCATGAGCCTACCACCCCCAGGGCACCCCAGAAGGACCCACCATCCCCAGGTCACCCCAGGGCCCCCCATAAGATCCCATTGCACCCATGGGGGTTCCACCACCCCCAGGGCCCCCCAGAAGGTCCCATGACCCCCCAGAAGATCCCACCACCCCCAGGTCCCTCCAGGGGGTCCCACTGTCCCCAGGGCACCCCATGGCCCCCCAGGAGGTCTCGCCACCCCCAGGGCCCCCCATAAGGTCCTATAGCACCCAAGGGGGTCCTGCTGCTCCCAGAGCCCCCCCAGGAAGGTCCCCATGCCCCCAGGCCCCCCCGGGGGTCCCCCTGACCCACGTCGAGGATGGGCTGGGCGCAGCGGGCGCAGCGGGGGGAGAAGAGCCGTCCGTAGTCCCGCGGGCAGTAGGGCGCCCCGTCCTTCTCAAAGAAGCTGCCGCCCCCCAGCTCCCCCCCGCAGCGGGCGCAGACGAAGTGCTCGGGGTGCCAGGCGCACCCCAAAGCCCTCACCACCTGCGGGGGGGGGGGGCGGAGGGAGAAGGAAAAAGGGTGAGGGTCCCAAGGGATGACACCTCATTTTGGGGTCCCGGCTGGGTGAGGTCTGGTTTGGGATGGTGCTGGGGGGGGTGTGTGCAGGTGGCTGGGGGTAGCCCTATTTTTGGGGTGCAGCAGAGGGCATCCCCACTGTAGGCCATGCACAAAGCTAACCCCATTTTAGGGTTCACCAGAGTGCCTCCCCATTTTGGGGTACACCAGAGGACCCCCATTTTGGGGCACAGCCCCAGGCAGCCCCGTTTTAAGATGCCCACAAGGAAGCCCCCGCTTTGGGGTGCAACATCAGGCACACCCCCCCCCCCCGGGTGCCACCACCACCGCCCCCAGGTCCCCCCAGGAGGTCCCACCGTCCCCAGGGCACCCCAAAACCAACCTTCCCAGCGATGGGCTTCTGGCAGGACCCACAAACCCCCTTCGCCCCCGTGGGGACGCCCTGGCGGCTCAGGTCCGACTGCAGTAGCACCAGCATCGAGTCCAGGTTTCCCCCCTCAGGAACCCCCTTTTTTGGGGGGGGCTGGGGTGGGAAGGGAGGAAAAGAGAGTTATGGGGGTGCAGGGTAACATGGAGGGGGGGACACCCCCTGAACCCCCCGGACTCACGGTGCGATGGAGGTGGAAGTCGGAGAGCGAGGCCATCAGCTTGTCCAGCTCCTGGGTGGCCGAGGTGGCCGAGGTGGGGGGCACCGGGGGGGTCCCTGAGCTGCTTTGGGGAGGGGGCAGGGAGAGGGTTATGGGGGTGCTCCAGGGGGGATGGTGCTGATGGGGGGGTGGTAATTGGGGATGACCCCGGTTCGGGGTGCAGCTGGTGTGGGTTACCCCCATTTTGGGGTGCTGCTGCTACACACACACTCACCGGGGGGGGGACACTCCGACTTCAGCCTCATCTGCCGCCTCCTTCCTCTTCACCCCCTCGGGGCTCTTCAGGGGGGGGAACTGGGCCAGGATCTCATCTGGGGGGGCGGGGTCACGGCCAGTTTTGGGTCCCCAGAAAGGTTTTGGGGGTTCCCAGGGTGATTGTAGAGGTCCCCAAGGAGATTAAAGGTCCATAGAATGACTTCTAGGGTCCCCAAGGTGATCTGGGGGGGGCGGCTGAGGGGGTTTGGGGTGCCCAGGGTGATTTTTGGGGTGCTTTGGGGAGGTTTGGGGTGCTTCGGGGGCTTTTGGGGTGCCTGGGGGGGGGATTTGGGGGTGGCAGGGGTGGGGTACCTGCGATGGAGCTGTGGGTGGCGTTGAGGTCACAGAGGAGCCGGTCGAGCTCCCCCAGGCTGGGGGGGGCCGGTGGGGGCCGGGGGGGCCGGGCCTTCTGCACCGTGCTGGGGGACGGGGACACCGGGGGGTGGCACGTCCCTTCCGTGTCCCCAGGGTCCTCTCCGCAACCCCCCCGTCCCTCCAT
Organism: Puffinus mauretanicus; assembly: GCA_023333565.1. Lineage (NCBI taxonomy): Eukaryota > Metazoa > Chordata > Aves > Procellariiformes > Procellariidae > Puffinus > Puffinus mauretanicus. Next base: position 27,264 of record JAJKFH010001015.1, on the reverse strand, counting down.
CCTCCCCCTTCCTCCCAAATCCCCACCCCACCCCCCCCGTGTCCCCTCCCGTATCCCCAGTGTCCCCCCCATGTCCCCAAGGTCCCCCCCATGTCCCCAACGTCCCCTCCCATGTCCCCAGTGTCTCCCCCCATGTCCCCAAGGTCCCCATACCTGTAGAGCTGCTCCATGTCCCCCCCTGGCGCCTGGGGACCGGCACGTTGGGGGTTAATGGGGACCTGGGACATTGTCACCCCAATGTCCCCATCCCCGTGGTCCTTGAGGTCTCTGTGTCCCCAGTGTCCCCCCCAGGTCCCTGTCCTCATCCCTGATGTCCCCATCGTCCCCATCCCAGGGGTCCCCAACCCCACTGTCCCCCATCTCCAACCCCCATGTCCCCAAGATCCTCCATGTCCCCAAAGCCCCCAGGGCCCCCCAATGGTCCCAAGGTCCCCAATGGCCCCAGGTCCTCCAAAGCCCCCCATGTCCCCACGGCCCCCAATGTCCCCAAAACCCCCCATGTCCCCAAGATCCCCAGCATCCCCTGTGTCCCCAGGGCCCCTCATGGCCCCAGTGTCCCCAAGCCGCTCGATGTCCCCAAGGGCCCCGGTGTCCCCAAGCTCCTCCAACTTCCCCAAACCCCCCCTTACACCCATGGCCCCCAAGGTCCCCCCTGTCCCCAAAGCCCCCCAGTATCGCCCCATGTCCCCAGGGCCCCTCATGGCCCCAGGATGCCCGAGCTCACTGGGCCGTAGGGGGGTGGGGGTGGCCGGGGGGGGTCCCCGCCGGGGGTGGAGGGCGGGTGTGTGGGGGGTGCCCCCCCTGGCGGGTCCGTCAGCAGCACCGGCCGCCGGGCGAGGTGCGACGTCGTCGTCTCCAGGTCGGCCAAGAGGGCATCTGGGGTGGGGTGGGTGGGGTGGGGTGAGGGACCCAGGCGTGGGGTGGGACCCAGGCACCCATCCATCCCAGCACCCATGCACCCAGGTGTCCGAGCACCCATCCATCCCAGCACCCATGGACCCAGGCGTCTGAGCACCCATCCATCCCAGCACCCATGGACCCAGGTGTCCGAGCACCCATCCATCCCAGCACCCATGGACCCAGGTGTCCGAGCACCCATCCATCCCAGCACCCATGGACCCAGGTGTCCAAGCACCCATCCATCCCAGCACCCATGGACCCAGGTGTCCGAGCACCCATCCATCCCAGCACCCACGGACCCAGGTGTCCAAGCACCCATCCATCCCAGCACCCATGGACCCTCTAGGGGACCCAGTCCCCAAGCACCCATCCATCCCAGCACCCATGGACCCTCTAGGGGACCCGGACTCCGAGCACCCGTCCATCCCAGCACCCACGGACCCAGGTGTCCGGGCCCCGAACATCCGCCATCCCCGCTGCCACTCCAGCGCCAGGGACGGCCGGCGGGACGGCGGGACGGACGCGCGCGGCTCTTACCCAAGTCGTCCATGGCCGGGACTGGGTGCGGCCCCCCGTGACGTCGCCCCGCGCGGGCCCCTCGGTGCCCATGTATGGAAGCGCCCGGACGCCTGGGTCCCGGCCAGGGAAAGGGGGGAAGTGGCCAGACGCCTGGATCCGCGGGATACGGGGGGGCAGATGCCGGGGCCCGTGGGATAGCGGGGACCGGAGCCTGGGTCCGCGGGATACGGGGGGGCAGATGCCGGGGCCCGTGGGATAGCGGGGACCAGAGCCTGGGTCCGCGGGATACGGGGGGGCAGATGCCTGGATCTGTGGGATACGGGGGGGCAGATGCCGGGGCCTGTGGGATAGGGGGGACCGGAGCCTGGGTCCGTGGGATACGGGGGGGCAGATGCCTGGATCCGTGGGATACGGGGGGACCGGAGCCTGGGTCCGCAGGACATGGGGGGGGCAGATGCTTGGATCCATGGGATATGGGGGGGCAGATGCCTGGATCCGTGGGATACAGGGGGACCGGAGCCTGGGTCCGTGGGATACGGGGGGGGGGCAGATGCCTGGATCCGTGGGATACGGGAGGACCAGAGCCCTGGGTCCGTAGGATACGGGGGGGGCAGATGCCTGGATCCGTGGGATACGGGAGGACCGGAGCCTGGGTCCTTGGGATACGGGGGGGCAGATGCCGGGGTCCGTGGGATAGGGGTGACCAGAGCCTGGGTCCGCAGGATACGGGGGGGCAGATGCTTGGATCCGTGGGTTACGGGGGGACCGGAGCCTGGGTCCGTGGGGTACAGGGGGGGCAGATGCTTGGATCCGTGGGATATGGGGGGCAGATGCCTGGATCCGTGGGATACAGGGGGACCGGAGCCTGCGTCCGTGGGATACGGGGGGCAGGATCCCGTGGGATATGGGGGGCAGATGCCTGGATCCGTGGGATATGGGGGACCAGAACCTGGGTCTGTGGGGGGGCAGATGCCGGGCCCGTGGGATACCGGGGGACCGGAGCCTGGGTCCGTGGGATACAGGGGGGCAGATGCCTGGATCCGTGGATGGGGGGACCGGAGCTGGGGCCCGTGGGATACGAGGGAGCGCCCCAGACACCTTGGACCGTGGGATACGGAGTGGGATATGGGGAGGGGGGGTCCCCGACACATGGGTCTGTGGGTTATGGGGGGTCCTGGATGCCTGGGTCCGTGGGATACGGGGAGGGGGGGTCCCCGACACCTGGGTCCGTGGGATACGGGGAGGGGGGTCCCCGACACCCAAATCCTCACCGTGTTGGAGCCATTTCACCTCCTTTATTGTGCGTTGCTTTCGCTACAGTCACGACCCCAAAATCCCGTGAAATCAACCTGAAACTGGGCACCCCACCCCCCCGCCCATAGCAGCCCCGCCCTGACACTGTGGGGACACCCCATAACCTGGGGGTGTCCCCCTGTCACCCGGGGGGTGCCCCAAAACGGTGCCTTCCTCCCCAAACCTGGGCCTCCTCCCCTTGTGCCACCACCCTGTGTGCCATCTTGGGGCTCCTCAAGGTGCCCGTGGGGGGGTCCCTGGCCTCATTTTCATCATCACAAAAAGCCTCAACATCTAGATGAGGTCCCCAGGGTCCTCAAGCAGGTCTCCAAGATCTTCATGGGGGTCCCCAAGTCCTTATGGGGGGCTCCCCATCTCCCCTGCCTTGTCTTCGTCATCAAAAAGAGCCTCAACATGTAGAGGAGACCCCCAAGGTCCTCATGGGGCTCCCACACCTCCCTGGCCTCATCTTCATCATCGAAAAAGGCCTTAACATCTAGAAGACGACGCCAAGGTCCTCAAGGGGGTCCCTGAGGTCCCCACAGGGTCCCTCAACCTCCACGTCCTCTTTATCTTCATCTAAGGAGTCTCCAAAGTCACTATAGTCCTGCAGTGTGTCCCCAGAATTAATGGGTCTCAAGGTCTTACGAGAGGTCCCTTGACCTCCATGTCCTCATCTAAGGAGTCCCCTACACCCACAGAGGGGTCCCCAAGAAGGTCCACCATGACCTTAAAGTCCACAAAGTCCTCCCTAAGGTCCCTGTGGAGGTTCCTGAAGGTGCCCTCCATCTCCTCAAGGTCCCTGAAGGTGTCTCCAAGATCTCGGAGAGCTCTCCTGACCTCTTTGTCCCTGTCATCTCTGTCTAAAGGCTCCCCAACAGCCACAAAGGGATCCTCCAGGGTGTCCCCAAGGTCTTAGAAAGGTCCCCTGAGCAATATGTCCTCCTGATTTTCATCTAAGGGGTCCCCAAGACCCATAAAAGGGCCCATAAGGTCTTAGAGGAGTCCTCTGACCTCCATCTAAGGGGTCCCCAGCATCTGGAGGGGTCCCCGAGGGTGCCCCCAAGGTCTTAGAGAGGTCCCTGACCTCCATGTCCTCTTGTCTTCATCCAAGGGGTCCCCAACACCCATGCAGTGGTTCCCCAAGGTCTTGCTGGGGGTCTCCAAGGTCCTAGAGAGGTCCCTGAACACCATGTCCTCCTCGTTATCATCTACGGGGTCCCCAACACCCATGCAGTGGTCCCCAAGATCCCCAAAAGGGGTCCCCAAGGTCCTGCTGGTGGTCCCCAAGGTCTTAGAGAGGCCCCTTGACCTCCATGTCCACATCATCTTCACCTAAGGGGTCCCCAACATCCATAGAGGCGTCCCCAAAGGGGTCTGCCACGTTGCCGAGGTCTTCCTGGGTGTCCCCGAGGTCCTCATAAGGGACCCCAAAGTCATCCCCCAGGTCCCCGGGGTCCCCATTGGTGTCTCCAGGGGGTCGCAGCAGGGGGTCGCCCCCACCCCATGGCTCCCCCATATCAAGGTGGGGTTGGGCCCCCTGGGGCGCCACAGCAGCCATCAAGGCCCGGGCCAGGCGAGGGGGACACCGGGCCAGCCGGGCCACCCGAACCAAGCGAGGGGCCACGTTGTGGGGCGGCCCCCCCAAAATGGCCTGGGCGGCCCGGGTGGCCAACGGGGCGCAACTCCACCGCTCGGCCAAGGCCCAGAGGGCACCGGGGGAGGCGGTGACGGCGGTGGCCATGACACCCTCAAAGCCGTCCACCAGGTAACGGCGGGCCAAGGCGATGGCAGCGCCGGCTGCAGCGGGGGACACGGGGGGGGACAGGAGGGGACACCCGTCCCTGGGGCGGCCCCGGCAGCCATGGACAAAATGGAGGAGGAGGAGGAGAGGGCGGCGGGGGGCACAGCCCAAGGCCACCGCTGCCTGGCGGGCCTCGGCGAAGGCCCCCCCCAACATGGCTCCCAAGACAGGGGACCCCTGGGTCAGGGCCGCCCGGGCCACTGGCACCCCGGGGTGGGCACCGTTGGGGAGGAGGAGGAGGTCGTGGGGGGTCCGGGCATAGGGACACGTTGGGGACACAGGGGGATGGGTGGCTGGAGGGGTTGGGGATGCTTGGGGGGCTGGAGAGGGTGGTGGAGATGGGTTGGAAGAGCTTGGGGACACTTGGGGACAGGGGTTGGAAGAGCTTGAGGAGGCTTGGGGACAGGGAGATGGTTGGGGACATGGGTTGGAGGAGCTTGGGGACGTCTGCGGGCACGGGGATGGCGGTGATGGGTTGGAAGAGCTTGGGGATGCTTGGGGACGTGGGTTGGAGGAGCTTGGGGACGCTTGGGGACAGGGAGATGGTTGGGGACATGGGTTGGAGGAGCTTGGGGATGTCTGGGGGCATGGGGATGGTGGTGATGGGTTGGAAGAGCTTGGGGATGCTTGGGGATGTGGGTTGGAGGAGCTTGGGGAGGCTTGGGGACAGGGGTTGGAGGAGCTTGGGGAGGCTTGGGGACAGGGAGATGGTTGGGGACGTGGGTTGGAGGACACTGAGGACACCCGGGGACATGGGGATGGTTGGGGACAAGGGTCAAGAGGGTTTGGGGACACCTGGGGACATGGGGACGGTTGGGGACATGGGTTGGAGGGCCTCAGAGACACCCGGGGACATAAGTTGGGGAGGTTTGAGGACAGTGGAGGAGAAGAGAATAGCAGGGGACATTTAGGGGGTCTTGGGGCCACTTGGGAATGGAGGTTGGGAGGGTTTGGGGACAGCTGGGGACAAGATGACGCTCGGGGACGTTTAGCAGGCCTTGGGGACACCTGGGGACAGGGGGGCCCTGGGGAAAATGAGTCTGGAGATACTTGGGGACATGGGGACACAGGGGACAGCAGGGGTGGGGGGTAGAGGGTCACAGGGGACAGGGGGCATGGGGACCCTGTGGGTCCCCACGAGTCATCAGTGTCTCCAAGTCCATCCACGTGTCCCCACGGGTCCCCATGTCCATCGGTGCACCGTGGTGCATCCCCAATGTCACCGTGTCCATCCACAGGAGAGGTTGTGTGGCCATCCATGTGTCCCCAGGTGTCCTCTGCGTCCCCAAAGCTGTCTGGCTGTCCCCACGGGTCCTTGAGGTCCTTGTGTCGGTCCAGAGGTCTCTGCAGGTCACCGTTCACCCCGAGGGCGTCACCACCGTCCCCACGTCTGTCCGCTTGTCCCCACAGGTCCTCGGCATCCCCGTGTCCCCACGGGTCCTTGGTGTCTCCGTGCACCTGCGGGTCCCCCGTGTCCCCAAGAACACCAGTGAGTCCGTGGGCCTTCCCAGTGTCCCCCCACGGGTCTCCACCTGGATGTCCCCAAGGGATCCCTGATGTCCCCGACATCCTCATACATCTGTCCCCATGAGTCCCTAACCATCCCAATGTCCCCAACCATGTCGTCAGTGTCCCTACAGGTCCCCAACGATCCCCAGTGTCCCCGTCCACATCCTCCATGTCCCCATCCACGTCCCTGATGGCCCATCGCGTGTCCCCAGCACCCCGTCACACGTCCCCAGCATCCCACGGGGCTGTACCTGCAGGTCCTCGGCATTGGTGTGTCCCAGCGTCTCCTCGCTGTCCCCCGCCGTGTCCCCCATGTCCCCCGGCGTGTCCCCAGCACATCCCCGCAGGAGGGCGATGGCATCGGCAGCATAGAGGGCGAAGGCTGGGGGGGGCTCGTAGGGGGACGCGGGGCCCCGGGCCACCGCCGAGAGCAGCAGGGCCACCGCTCCCCCTCCCCACAGCAGCCCCCGCGCCGGGGACGCCGGCCTGCACATGCCAAGGACACGCGTCACGCCAGCGTCACGGCAGAGGGATGCCGAAGGTCACGCTGACACCACACCAGCGCCAACGGTCGTACCAACACCACGGGTCGCGCCAACGTGACAACGACTCGAGTCACGGCAACGAGGTGGGTGATGCCGCCAACATGCGTCACGCCAATGACGTGGGTCATACCAACGTGACATCAACACTGTGGGTCGCACCAACATGACACCAACACCACGGGTCCTGGCAATGACGTGGGTCACGGCAACGTGACGCCAACGCTGTAGGCCATGCCAACGTGACGCCAATGTCATGGGTCGCGCCAACGCTGTGGGTCACGGCAAAATGACGCCAACATGACACCAACGTCATGGGTCACACCAACTGTGGGTCACGGCAACGTGCTGTGGGTCACGGCAACATGATGCCAATGTCATGGGTCACGGCAACATGACGCCAAGATGACACCAATGTCATGGGTCACGGCAACATGACGCCAAGATGACACCAATGTCATGGGTCACGCCAACGCTGTGGGTCATGCCATTGGGTGGTGCCAATGATGTCACGGCAACGCGTGGGGGACGCTATAGGGTCTGGGGCCACCCCCCACCCCTGGGGACATTGGGCTGCACATGACAATGACATTAACGACATGCCGATGACGTGAGGGGGCACAAAGAGAGAATGTATAGGAAATCTATAGGCAGATCTATAGGGGAAGTATAGGGCTACAGGTACGAAATCTGTATGAAACCTACAGGGCTACCTGAGGCATCCATAGGGGACTAACAAGGCTGCTTATGGGGCAGCTATAGGGAACCTATGGGGCTGCCTGTGGGAGTTCTGCCCTATAGGTCACCTACAGACTTGGGCACTGGGGATCTACAGAGGATTTACAGGGGCTCTATGAGGCCAGCAATAGATCTATAGGGAATTATTGCACTCGCTGTGGGGCACTCAGAGGCAGCCTACAGAATAGCTGCAGGGTTTGCCATGGGGAATCTATAGGAAATATTTATGAAATGGGCTATAGTGGATCTACGGGGCCACCTATAGAGAACATATAATGGATGCACTGCCTCGGCTAAAGAAATCTCTGCTGAGCACCTATATGGGATCTCCAGGCTGTCTCTGGGACCCCATACGGATCCTATGAGTCTCTATAGAGGCTCTATAAGGACCGGAGACAAGGGAGCAAGCGGGAATCCGCGAGGGAACCCGCAAGGTGGGTTACGGGGCCGGTTATGGAGGGCCACGGGGGCTATGGGGGGGCACAGGGGCTCTATAGGGGACATATAAGGCTCTATAGATGATGTATTGGGCTCTATAAATGATGTACTGAGCTCTATAGAGCACTGACAGGCCCGGGGAACACACGAGAGATCTCCCGGGTGAGTTATAGGGCTGGTTCTGGCGCACTATAGCGACACTACAGAGTCTGTATAGAAAACATATAGAGCTCTATAGAGGACATATAAAGCACTATAGGTGATGTATTGGGCTCTATAGAGCACTGATGGGCCCGGGTGCGGGGGAGCGCAAGAGGGACGAGTTATGGGGCTGGTTCTGGGGCCCTACAGGGACATTATGGAGCCTGTATAGGGGACATATAGAGCTCTATAGGGGACATACGGGCTCAGCTGGAGAGGAATGTATGAGGGATCCCCCAGGTGAGTTACGGGGGGGCCACGGGGGCTAGAGTTACGGGCCAGTTCTGGGGGGCCACGGGGGCTAGAGGGACAGCATAGCAGGGAAGCTACAGGGGCTCTATAGGGGTGCTATAGGGTGCGTACCTGGCGAGCAGGGGCAGGGCAGTGGCACAGGCCAGGCGGGCCGGGGGGGCCCCGCAGCGCAGCATGTGGGTCAGCAGCCCCACGCCGAAGGGGGCCGCCGCCGCCGCCGCCAGGTTGCGCAGGAGACCCTCACCTGGGGGGGACACGGGGACATATAGGTCCATAGGGGGGGCAGGTCCATAGGATCCCACTATGGATCCCACCTCCTCCCCCCTGCCCCCCAGGAGACCCAAAACAGCACCCAGGACCCCCAAAAGCCCCCCCCCCAGCGACGCCTGGAGACCTCCAGCAATCCTCCAGAGACTCCAAGGACCCCTAAAGACCCCCCCAGGGACCACCAAAGCCCCCCAGGGACAACTAGGGACCCCCCTAAAGACCACTCAGGACCCCCCAGTAGTCCCGAAAAGGCCACTCAGGACCCCCCGGGGACCTCCAGTTGCCCCCCAGGGACACCCAAAGACTACCCAGGATCTCCAGGGACCCCTGGAGACCCCCAAAGTCCACCACGGACCCCCAGAGACACCCAATAATCCCCCAAGGACTCCTCAGGGACCCCCAATAGCCCACTGAGGATGCCTCAGAGATCCCTAAAGGCCACCCAGGACCCCTGTGGGACTCCCAGCAGCCCCCCCAGAGACCCCCAAAGGCTACTCAGTACTCCCCGGGGACCCCCAATAGTCCCCCAGGAACCCCTGCGGACCCCCAAAGGCCAACAAGGACCCCCAAAGGACCCCCCAGGAGCCTCAAAGGCCAGCCATGACTCCTGTGGATCCCACTTAGCCCCCCCAAGACCCCTCCAAACTCACCCAACTCCTTCAGGCGTGCCTGGCGGGGGTGAGGGGGGGCGGCCGGACGCCTGGGTGCCCCCGGCCGCGAGAGCTCCTCGGCCTGGGGGGGGGCGAGGCCGAGGACCAGCCAGGAGCGGAGCAGGGAGGGGACGTAAGCCCGGACCAACGCCCCCAAAAAAGCAGGGTGCCCCGTCAAGCGCTGCAGCACCCGGGCAGCCCGGGGGGCCGGGGCAGCGACCCCCGTCAGGTAACGGAGGAGTCCCGAAACGACGGGGGCAGAGGCCAGGGCTCGGCTGGGCTCATCGGCGGCTGCTAAGCGCCCCAAAAGCAGGAGAGCGGGGGCTTCGGGGAGCCAGGGGTCCCCCTCGCCCACCCCTCGGGGCAGGGCCAGGGCCCCCATGGGGGGCAAGCGGCGGCGGGGGGGCGAGGGGCAGTGGGAGGGGGCGGTGGAGGATGGGGGGGAGGGCGGCGGGGAGGCAGCTTCAGAGAGGAGCCAGGACCTGGGGGGAGAAATGGGGGGGGCTCAGCAGTTTGGGTGGGGGGACAGGGACAGCCCCGGACCCCCAGGGTGTCACCAAGGGACAGCCCAGACCCTCTCCCCACCCCCAAGGGTGATGCCAGGGCTGCCCCTCCCCACCGGCCACCCCAGGTCCCAAAGACCCCCAGAGATCCCCCTCAACGACCTCAAGGGACCCCCACGGACACCCCCCTCAAAAAGCCTGTCCGTCTGTCCATCCCCCAACTCACTTGAGTCCCTGCAAGCTCCCGGCGGCCGCCCCGGCCCCGGGTGGACCAGGAAGCTCCCGGGGGAGATCGCATGACGCGGCGGCTTCATCCTCCTCCTCTTCGTCTTCCTCCTCGTCCTCCTCTTCCTCTTCCTCCTCCTCCTCGTCGGCCCGAGCCCGCAGGACGTCGGCGAGCAGCGGGACGAGGCCCCGGGCTTCCATGGCCGCCAACGCCTCCTGGTCGTAGGCGAAGGCGGCCAAAGCCAGGAGGACGCGGGGACGCCAGGGCCGGGCACGGGGCTCGGCCAGGAGCCGCAGGAGCAGCCCCAGCCCGCCGGCCGCCCGTACCCGCGCCCGGTTAACGGCTTCCCGGCACAGCAGGCAGAGCGCCCGGACGGCTACGGTGGCTCCGGCGACATTGGGGGACGCCAACGCCCTCCTCACCTCCTCAGCCACCGCCTCCACCGCCCCGGCAGCCCCCAGGGCGGGTCGGAGCGGGGCGCGGGCGCAGGCATTGGCGATGGCTCCCAGGGCGGGTTGGCGGTGGTCCCGCTTGGCGTGGGCGGCCAGGGCGGCCAAGGCGGGCAAAGCCGGGGCCACGTCGTCGGCCGAGGGGCCAGGGCCGTCGGTGAGACCCCGCAGGGCTCGGGCGACGGCCGGGCAGGCAGGGTGGGTCGGGGAGAGGGAGGCCAGGCGGGAGGCCAAGGCTCGGACGGCCCCGGCTCGGCCCAGAGCCCGGCGGGGGGCCGGGGCGGCCCCCAGGATGCGGAGGGCACGGGCAGCGCTGTGGAGGCACTCGGGGGTGCCGCAGGAGGCGGCCAGGGACACCAGGAGGGGGCCGGCACCTGCAAGGGGGGGACAGAGTTAAGGGGGGTGCGGAGCCTCGGGGACATGGGGACTGCCAGGGGACACCCCTGGTGCTCCCCGGGATGAGAAAGCCACGTCCCCCCCACTTTGGGGATGTACGAGCGCGTTAGGGGACAGGGTGGGGACGTCCCGCTACCCGCAGCGATGAGAAATGCATCGAGGGACACGTTGGGGACACCCTCTGGGGACACGGGACTCGTCAGGGGACACCCCCTGGACATCCCAGCAGCCAGAGCAATGAGAAAGCCACCAAGGGACTCGTCGGGGATGGGTTGGGTTGGGGACCCCTGGGGACATCACGAATACCTGTGGGACCCCAAAAACACACAAGAGACCCCCCAAGGGACTGTGGGGACACCCAAAGGTCCCCCATGGGGGACCTCATGGACAGCCAAGGGACCCCAAAAACACAGAAGAGACCCCCCAAGGAACCCCGAGAACACCTAGGGGACCTCAAGGACAGCCAAGCGACCCCCAAAAACACACAAGAGACCCCCCAAGGGACCGTGGGGACACCCAAAGGACCCCGAGAACACCTCGGGGACTTCACGGACAGCCAAGGGACCCCCAAAAACACACAAGAGACCCCCCAAGGGACCATGGGGACACTCAAAGGACCCCAAGAACACCTCGGGGACCTCATGGACAACCCAGTGACCCCCAAAAGCACTTAAGGGGACCCCTAGGGACCTCAGGGACACCCTGGAAACCCACCAAGGGACCCCTGCAGACCTCGGGGACCCCCGAGGGGCCCCCAAGGACACCCAGGGCCCCTGGGGGACCCCTGCTCACCGGCGTCGAGGACATCGCGGGCGCCGTCGGGCTCCAGGGCCAGGTTGGCGAGGGTGCGGGCCACCCGGTTCTGCACGCTCTCCGGCCCCGGCGAGGACAGCAGGGCCACTGCGGGGGCAGAGGGCAGAGGTCACCGCTGGGGACATGTCAGGGAGCAGAGGTCACTGCTGGGGACAGGGGGACACCCTCAGGGACAGGGCAGGGGGCTCCGGACTGTCCCACTCCCCCTATGGGGGGGTCTGGGCTGTCCCACTCCCCTATGGGGGGGTCCTGGGCTGTCCCATTCCCCTATGGGGGGGTCCGGACCCATTCCCAATGGAGGGGGCTCCGGGCTGTCCCATTCCCCTATGGGGGGGTCCAGACCCATTCCCAGTATGAGGGGGGCTCCGGGCTGTCCCATTCCCCTATGGGGGGGTCCCAGGCTGTCCCATTCCCCTATGGGGGGCTCTGGGCTGTACCATTCCCTGGGGGGGGGGCCGCCCCGTCCCCCCCAGCAGCTCCCGCCGCCGGCACTCACCCAGGCGGGGGACGCCGCCGAGGCGCCGGGCCTGGCGGCGGCAGCCGGGCTCGGTGCAGCAGTTCCCGAGGACGCTGAGGGCCAGGTCGAGGGTGCGGCGGGGCCGCTCGGGCCCCAGCAGCTCCAGCAGCGGCCCCAGACCGCCCCGCTCCCGGAACCGAGCGGCGCCTCCCGGCCGCCGCGTGTGGCGGGTCCGCAGCGCCAGCAGCGCCCGGGCCAGCCCCGGCTCGGCCGCCGCCCGCACCGCCTCCACGCACCAGCCCAGCGGCTCCGACATGGCGGCGCCCGGCCCGGGCCCGGCCCGGCGGCCGGCGGGGCAGAGGGAGGGCGGGCAGGACGGTGGCCGGGAGGGGGGGAGCCCGCGCGCCGCGGGGCACGACGGGAAACGGAGTCCGCCCCTGAGCGGGGCGTGGGGCGGGGCGTGGGGCGCGGAGGGGACAGGACTACAGCTCCCAGGGCGCACCGCGGCGGCGCCCGACGGGCCGGAGCGGGGCATTATGGGAAGCGGAGTCCGCGCGTCCGGGGGCGCGGGCGGCCCCTCCGTAGTTGCCCTATACTGGGAGCACTGGTGACCCTACACTGGGAGTATTGGGAGCACTGGTGACCCTACACTGGGAGCATTGGGTGTGCCTGTGGCCCCATACTGGGAGCACTGGGTGACTGCTACACTGGGAGCACTGGTCAATCTATACTGGGAGCAGTGGGTGTGCCTGTGGCCCCATACTGGGAGCACTGGTCAACCTATACTGGGAGCAGTGGATGTGCTGGTGGCCCCATACTGGGAACACTGGTGAACGCAACACCGGGAGTACTGGGTGCACTGATGACCCCCATACTGGGAGCACCGGTCACCCCTATACTGGGAGCAGTGAGTGCACTGCTGACCCCCACACTGGAAGCACTGGGTGCACTAGCAACCCCCATACTGGGAGCACTGGGTGCACTAGCGACCCCCATACTGGGAGCACTGGTCACCCCTATACTGGGAGCATAGGTGCATTGGTGGCCCCATACTGGGAGCACTGGTGACCCCCACACTGGGAACATTGGTCTCCCCATACTGGGAGCATTGGGTGCACTGGTGACCCCTATACTGGGAGCAGTGGGTGTGCTGGTGGCCCCATACTGGAAGCACTGGGTGCACTGATGACTCCCATACTGGAAGCAGTGGGTGCACTGATGACCCCCACACTGGGAGCAGTGGGTGCACTGATGACCCCCACACTGGGAGCAGTGGGTGCACTGATGACCCCCACACTGGGAGCAGTGGGTGCACTGGTGACCCCCACACTGGGAGCAGTGGGTGCACTGGTGACCCCCACACTGGGAGCAGTGGGTGCACTGGTGACCCCCACACTGGGAGCAGTGGGTGCACTGGGTGCACTGATGACTCCCATACTGGAAGCAGTGGGTGCACTGATGACTCCCACACTGGGAGCAGTGGGTGCACTGATGACCCCCACACTGGGAGCAGTGGGTGCACTGGTGACCCCCACACTGGGAGCAGTGGGTGCACTGGTGACCCCCACACTGGGAGCAGTGGTCACCCGCATACTGGGAACACTGGGGACCCCCATACTGGGAGCACCGGCGACCCCCACACTGGGAGCACTGGGAGCACCAGCGACCCCCACACTGGGAGCACCAGCGACCCTTACACTGGGAGCACTGGTCACCCCCCTACTGGCAGCACTGGGAACCCCAGTGACCCCCACACGGGGAGCACTGGGAGCCCCGGCGCCCCCCATTCCCACACCGCCCCCGCTGCCCGCCCTCGCGCTCCCGCCGCTCCGGCTCCTCCCCGGTTTCGGGGTTCCCGGAGCACCCGGAGGCGCCGGCGGAGCCGCAGCGCGGGATCCCGCGGCGCTGCCCCGGCCCGGCCCCGGCCCGGCCTCGCCCCGCCGAGGCTCCCCCCGGGCTCCCAACGCCCCTCCGCGCCGGCCTCGGGCCCGGGGCCGAGCCGCGGAGCAGCGCCCTGCCGGAGGCCGGGCCTGGAGAGCCGCGGCCGGGGGGAGAACCGGCTCCGGCGGGATCCCCGCCGCCCAGGGCGGCTCCGCGGCGGGGACGGACGGACGGACGGACGGACGGACGGACGGACAGGGCGGAGACTCCCGCCCCCCCGCAGCGACGGCCGCCCCGCCCGGCACCGAGACCAGCCATGCCGCTCCGCTCCGCGCGCTTACCGTGCTGTCGGCCGCCCGGAAGTGCCCGTCGGTCCTCCGAAGCCGCACTCTATGGTCCGGCGGGCCTCCAGCGCACCGGGAGTGCCCCTCAGTCCTCCGAAAGTTGCACTCTATGATCCGGCAGTCCTCCAGCGCACCGGAAGTGCCCGGCAGTCCTCCGAACTCGCACTCTATGGTCCGGCGGTCCTCCCGCGCACCGGAAGTGCCCCTCAGACCTCCGGCACTCGCGCGCTGTGCCCGGCCCTCCTCCAGAACTACCGAAAAAGGTCTGAAACAAACGGCAAAAATGTCAAAAAATTAAAAAAAAAAGGTCCCAGAGCTTTTCTCGGGCTTTACCGCTGCCCCAGCGGGGCCCTGCTGCGTTGCGGAGCGCTCCAGGCCCACCGGGTCCCTGGGTGGGGGCGGGTCTGTAGGGATTTGTTTTCCTGTAGCTCTGGCTCCCTGTGGGGCGGGTCCCACCCTGGGGAGGCCCCCCCCGGCCCCCCCCGGCACCCCCCCGGCGCCCCCCTGCCCCCCCCGCCCCCCCGATCCCCCGCCCCTCCCGGCCCCCCCCAGCCCCCCGCGGCCCTGCAGGCACGTATCTGTGAGCTGTACCTAAACCTTCTACCTGGGCTTTTAAAAACAATCTCTTATTTTTAATACAATGGAAAACGTTTGATTATCTCTCTTGAAAGTGTAATGTATTGCTGTCTCGCCTAAACAAATTCCTTTCTGACAAGGGATGCTTGGTGTGGCTCTGCAGGAGCCTGCTGGTGCTTTGTTTCTATGTTCCTGCGCCAGTGACCTGTCGGTCAGCAGATCCCAGATCCTTTGGGATCTGTCCCCAAGGATTTTCAGAGGCGCTGGAATTAGCTGGGAATAAATGGTAGCTGTTATAAGTAGGATTGGGCGATGCTGCTCATCCTGGAGGTGTCTGTGGGCTTAAATCTCTTCCTGTCAGCAGATGAGAAGCACCAGCCCGACGCTGAGACTGGGAGTGACCTCCGCCCTCAGCGCCTCCGACACATTCAGGTCAGGGAGATGGGCGGAAGGGAGGGCAGCGGTAAGCGGGTGCCATTCTTCACTTCTGGGTAGTAAACGCGAAGCGTTACAAAGCCGAAGTAGCGCTCAGGAGCTTGGGTGATCTCCTTGAGCTTGGATTTCTCTTAACTTGCAAAGTCGGTGCATTAGAGTAGGTGTGTGAGAAGGTTGGCGCCTATTTAGCCGTCCTTGCGGAATCGGTTTATGGGCCCGATGTCTGCAAATGTGGCCGATCTGTTTTTGAATGTGCTAGTAGCGTTTGCTTCCGTGAGCTTTAGTAGTGACAACGTCTTGAAAGTCATTGCCTGCTCTCTTGTGGGGAAAAAAAAAAAGTGTTTTTCTTTTATGCCTGTTTAAACTGATCTACTGATTTCAAGGGGTGTCTCTAGTTCTTGAGTTGCAAGGTATGGCAACCACTCGTTCGTCTTCTAATTCCTCCACCTCTTCTAGGGTTTGTAAACCATGAGCGCATCACCTCTGGGCCTTCTCCAAGAGGCGCAGCCTTTTCACCTCCCTTCTGAAGGTGGCTCTCCCTTCCCTTTGTAGCCCTCCTCGTACTCCAGCGCGTCTTCCGTGAGATGCAGGGACGAGAACCGCACACGGTGTTCCGTCTGTGGGCGCGGTGAGGTTTTAGGCAGCGGCCGAGTGATGCTTTCCACGTCTGTCTCGGTATCCTTCCCCATGCGGACCAGTGTTTCGGGGGCGGCTTTGGTTGTCGCTGCGTGTCGAGCCCATGATGACTCCAGGATTGCTTTCTGAGCTGTAACTGCCGGTCCCAATGTCAGCATCACATAAAGGTGCTTTAGATTGTGTTTTTTCTTGAATAACAGTTGCAAATACATACTTTTTGTATGTAAATACATACTTTTCTCTAGATATTTGTAAATTTATTTTAGCAAATAGTAAAGGAATTGAAATACTATAGTTGCTGGATACCTAAGCTAGGCAACACTATGAAAATAATACAAGTAGGAACACAAACCCTCCCTGATACACTTACTTATTTCCCCCTGCTCCCATCTAATGCATTTGGTTTTGTTTTGGAATAAATTGTAAGCTCTTTCAGGCTTAAACTTTTTCTGCATTGGTGTAGAATAGCAGCGTTTCTGGGAGAGGGAGGTTAATCAGGTTTGAAGTGTATTGACAGAGCTCTGCTTAGGAGCTGTTTGAGGCTTTATATAACCAACACCGGAACCAAATCAGTGGTGTTTGCCTATAATTTCCCATTAGTTGCTTCATTTTCTAGTACCAAAATTAAAGCCAAGTATAATGCGGTATGAGCCAGTATTCCTGTTAAAGTGCCGATGACTTTTATCATTAAAGAAAACAAACGGATGAAATTCACTCTTAAGACAAACTAATTGGTTGTATTGGGATGAAGAATAAACCCTGTTACATTAAAACTGTCCGCGTGCAGCAAAATGCTTATGTCGGCTTGCTATTGAAACACTTCTAACGGATATTATTTAATTATCCCCTAATGGTTATACTTTTGCATGCATGGTGGCATTTCAAATATTTTATTCATAGCAGGCAAACTTGTCTTGAGAAGGTATTGTCTGTCTTCAAAAAAACCCCTAAAACCAAACCAGAGAGATGTAGAAGGAGGAGTCAGATACATCATTTGACACGGAAAGGCTATACCTCCACATTAGCATTTTTTAATTAGATGGTTCCATTTAAGCTTTTAGAAGGAGCATCTTAATTAAATATTGAAAACTTCAGTATTCCTTGCCTAGAGTTGAATTTGTGAGTTAGCGAATATGATATTATTGACAGCTACACATAGGAAGCTTTTGCTTACCCAGAGTTCCTCTGTGACACGTTTTACTGCTGTTTAAAATGTTTTAGAAGACGTTATCAATGGCCAGTGTACTTTCATTAATAGCAATTTAACGAGCAGTAATTGGTTAATAAATGGAAGGATCCATTTTATGTCTTACTATTTTTTTCTCAGGTGCTGACCAGTGGACAGCAATCAAAGTACCCTGGGAGTGCAAAATAGTGAAAATCCGGCGCTGATTTCTTCCTGCCTTTCCCAGGTACTCTGAATTTTCTGAGCTCCAAACTACCAACAACTGGTTCTAATACTGTGTAGGGCTAAACTATGGCAGTACTTTGTAAGATTTTACATTTACTGTTTTATTTACAGAGTGATTTCATATCCTTCTAATCAAACGGAAGGAGCGGTAATGAATAAATCTCCTTTTCTTCAAATGGAGAAAAAAAATCCACTTTTATTATTGTGGTTTGAAAAAATACATTCTGCTATCCTGAAAGTCCTGGGGCGGATAATAAGATGCCTTATGCTACGCTTACGGCAACACGCTGGGACACTGGGATACGTAGATTCCTTTCTTAAGAAACGTTATTATTGCTGTCCTGACACGCTGTGGTAACTAGAGGGGGTGACAGCCCTCAACGGATCTACAGGGCACTCGGGCAAGGCTTAGGTTACGTCACTCGGGAGTGGGTGACGCATCGATTGCGCGGCTCCCCGTTTTCAGGGTAGTTCTAACACCCGGAAAACGTGGTTGGGAATTCGGTGTGAGAAGTTTTATCTGTGGTGTAAACACGTCACTGTCTTCTGCCGGCTTTTATTTCTCAGGAGCTCAAGCTTTGGTCTTCAAAATGACTAACTTGGAAAACTGCCGAGCTGCAGAAGAGGATGGAGACTCGGGTTCCCTGTCTCCTGCTGCGACCGCGGAAAGCAGTAGGTCTGTCACGCTGTAACGCACGCTCACCGAGACGGAGCACGGCTGCTCGTTCCCGGTGCTGTGCGGAGCTGAGGGAGTGCCTGTGGTGATGCGGTGGTTTGCCACGGCCTATTTTTTTCATTGCAAGTAAGTGTAAAAGAGCTTGGAGGTAAATTTGAATTTTCCGTGGTACTGCGGAAGCTGATATTCCTCTAGGTGGATGGTACTAAAAATAATTTCCTAACATCTTAGAATCATAGAATCATTAAGGCTGGAAAAGACCTCTAAAATCATCGAGTCCAACCGTCAACCCAACACCCCCATGCCCCAACTACACCATGTCCCTAAGCGCCTCATCTACACGTCTTTTAAACACCTCCAGGGATGGGGACTCCACCACTTCCCTGGGCAGCCTGTTCCAATGTTTAACCACTCTTTCAGTAAAGAAATTTCTCCTAATGTCCAGTCTAAACCTCCCCTGGCGCAACTTGAGGCCATTTCCTCTCGTCCTATCACTGTTACCTGAGAGAAGAGACCGACCCCCCCCTCGCTCCAACCTCCTTTCAGGTAGTTGTAGAGCGCAATGAGGTCTCCCCTCAGCCTCCTCTTCTCCAGACTAAACAACCCCAGTTCCCTCAGCCGCTCCTCATAAGACTTGTGCTCCAGGCCCTTCACCAGCTTCGTTGCCCTCCTCTGGACACGCTCCAGCACCTCCATGCCCTTCTTGTAGTGAGGGGCCCAGAACTGAACACAGTATTCGAGGTGCGGCCTCACCAGTGCCGAGTACAGGGGCACGATCACCTCCCTGCTCCTGCTGGCCACACTGTTTCTGATACAGGCCAGGATGCCGTTGGCCTTCTTGGCCACCTGGGCACACTGCCGGCTCATGTTCAGCTGGCTGTCAGCCAGCACCCCCAGGTCCTTTTCCTCCGGGCAGCTTTCCAGCCACTCTTCCCCAAGCCTGTAGCGTTGCCTGGGGTTGTTGTGGCCGAAGTGCAGGACCCGACACTTGGCCTTGTTGAACCTCATACAGTTGGCCTCGGCCCATGGACCCAGCCTGTCCAGGTCCCTCTGCAGAGCCTTCCTACCCTCGAGCCGATATTCCTCTAGATGGATGGTACTAAAAATAATTTCCTAACATCTTAAAGTATTAGATGTAACATTAGGTGTTTGGTAAAGTCTTACGAAGTTTCCAGGAAGTAGCTAATCAGCTAGAGAATACATGTCAAAAAAAAAAAAAAAGCTAAAAACCAAAGAATCCCCATTTTCCTCAAAGTGTTTTATTGCTTTCGGATGCTAAGGACTTATTCTTGTGCACATTTAATATCAGTCTGTGTTGTTTATAGGAAGCTGAGGTGGTATTTTTGCGTTTTATTCCTGCTTCGGCGCTCAGTGAGCGGATCCCGAGCGTCAGCCGTGGGAAGGAGGAGAGGAGAGGCCTAGGCCCGCGCTGCAACGCTTAACTCTGGCTGCGAACCCCCCTAAAATCTTGTGAGTCGGGGGGCTAGAAACGCGTTCTGCTTTGTAACGTCGAGAACGCCCGTTTCCTTGCTCATCGGCGTGGGGTTCAGCCCGCAGTTGTTTGCGGGGTGATGCTTTTTAGCTTAGCTTTGGCCCATAGTGGCACCAGATCGACATTTTCTTTGTCCCCCGGTATTTTGGATAAGGCGGAGGATTCTTGGCTCCTGCGGCAGTTTGGTGGAAGTTCGTGGTCTTCTCGGGGGTGAGGTCGCTCCTGTCGGCTTGGTCGAGGAGGTGGAGGTGCCTTGTCTGCGCCGAACGGAGTCCTGAGCTTGGGGCCGAACGAATCTTTTCCAGATGTTGCCATAATCTCGCTGCGCCACCCCCGAGGCGGCATGAACGCCAGCGGGCGCGCGGGCGCTCCGCGGATTTCTGCGCTGGTTTGACTCCTTTGCTCGAAGACTCATCTTCATAACGAGCTGGTGCACAGATTATCCTCGCCAGGTAATTTCTGCTGAAGGGGAGGTTTTAAGTAACCGATGCGGGAAGCAATCGCTAAAAATCCCTTTTTTTTTTCCTTATTTTCCCCTCTTACCCCTGTATTTTTTACAAAAGCACGTTCTGAATAGTTCTTAAAAACACGTGAGGATTAACGTGTCAAGCTTTTTAGCATTTTTGCCAAAAAAAGACATACAAACGGCCACGTTATGCTCTCTTTATTCAGAGAGTTTGGAATGTTTTTGGTAAATACTTTTATTCTCTAAAACTGTCAACCCTAAAGAGTACGCTTTGAACAAGAGCGCGGGTTATGTTGCAGTGAGGCAGTTTAACAATTGCAGCGTTTCCTTCCAGGCAGAAATCTCCATCACGAGGCCAAACGAAACGCGGCGTTCACTTGTGCCGTCGGCAAATACCTCTCCGTTGGTAAACACACGCGTAAAAGGGCTTCGCGGTTTCAATCAGCTCGAATGATGGGATTACGTGTGTCAGTTCTAGCTCAAACCTGCGACAACCTGCGGCCTTGTCGCGTGCTGAAGCGCGTCCCGACTACCCGAGCGGTGCAGAAATAAAACATTAACGGGAGGGAGCACGAGCGCCGCGCGCGGTTTGAGAGGGCGCGTGTTGGGAGCTCGGCCTGCGTTCGCAGCGCGTGGCCGGTAGCCGAGGAAGACGCGCTCCAGTGAAAAGATGTCAGGCGACCGGTGCCCGAAGCAAACCCACCGACTGTTTTAACGCTTCTGACGCCATGACACCGCGTTCCAGCTCGTCACAAAGGGCGCGCTGGGCACTTTTCTACACCAAAACGTAAATCCCTCGGGGATGTTTATGAGGGCCCCCCCCGCCCCTTCCGCCAGGGGCGGGGCCGCGCGCGGCCACCGGCCCCCGTCCCCGCCCGCGCCTGTCACGTGACGCGGGCCGCGGAAGCGGATGCGTGGAGGAGGCGGCGCCGGCGCGCGCGGCCGCCACCCCCCCCGCCGCTGAGGGGCAGGTGGGGCCTGGGGGCACCGTGGGAGGTCTGGGAGGGGGGGGCGGGCCGGGGGGCACCGTGGAGGGTCTGGGGGGGGGCCGGGGGGCACCGTGGGGGGCGTGGGTGGGCGGGGGGCACCGTGGGGGGTCTGGGGGGGGCCGTGGGGCACCGTAGGCGGTCTGGGGGGGGCCGTGGGGCACCGTGGGGGGCTTGAGGGGGGCGGGGGGCACCATGGGGGGCCTGTGGGGGCATGGGGTGGCCGGGGCTGTGGGGACTGTGCCGTGGGGGTGCTTGAGCAGGGCTGGGGGAGTGCTGTGGGGGGGGGGGGATTATGGGGCAGGGCCGGGGGTCTCTATAGGGCAGGGCTGTGGGGACAGCACAGGAGGATGTATAGGAGCTGTGGGGGTTGATCTGAGGTGTCTGAGGTGGGTGGGGGGAGCTGCTTGGTGGGGAGGGGGCTGCCTGAGGCAGCAGGGTGACAGGGGTCAGTGGGGGCCGATGAAGCCAGAGGCACCTTTTGGGTTGAGCCCATCTCCCAGGAGCCCTCGTCCGAACCAGAGGCCTGTCTGACCGATTCCTGCCCCCCCCCAGGACCTCTGCAGCCCCCCCTGAGCCTGGCGATGCCGATGATCTCCCTTCCACCATGCTTCTCGCCTCCTACTCCGCCTGTGCCCTCCTCCTGGCCGCCTGCCTGGCGCTGGAGCTGGCCGCCTGCCGCTCCCGGCCCCCTGCTGCCCCCCACCACGCCAACCCGGCCTTCCGCCACTTCCAGCGCGGCTACTACCGCGTCTACCTGCCAGCACTGGCCGCCGACTGGCTGCAGGGACCCTACCTCTACAAACTCTACCAGCACTACCGCTTCCTGGAGGGACAGATCGCCATCCTCTACGTCTGCGGCTTTGCCTCCAGCGTCCTTTTTGGGTTGGTTTCCTCTTCTCTGGTAGATCGATTGGGTCGGAAAAAATCCTGCGTCCTTTTTTCCTTGACCTACTCGATCTGTTGTTTGGCCAAACTCTCCCAGGATTATCTGGTGCTGGTGGCGGGAAGAGTTTTAGGGGGGTTGTCCACGGCGTTGCTCTTCTCCGCCTTCGAGGCGTGGTACGTCCACGAGCACGTGGAGCGGTACGATTTTCCGACCGAGTGGATCCCTGTCACCTTCTCCCGGGCGGCTTTTTGGAACAACATCATTGCCGTGGGAGCCGGGGGGGCGGCCGATTTCTTCGCCGAGTGGTTGGGGTTGGGCCCGGTGGCCCCGTTCATGGTCTCCATCCCCCTCCTGGTGCTGTCGGGGGTCTTTGCCGTGAAAAACTGGGATGAAAACTACGGGAAGAAACGAGCTTTCTCCAAAACCTGCGGCGACGGTTTAAAGTGCCTCCTCTCCGACCGCCGCGTCCTTCTCCTGGGCACCATCCAGGCTCTGTTTGAAAGCATCATCTACATCTTCATCTTCCTCTGGACCCCCGTCCTGGATCCCCACGGCGCTCCCTTGGGCGTCGTCTTCTCCGGCTTCATGGCCGCCAGCATGCTGGGCTCCTCGCTCTACCGCCTGGCCGTCTCCAAGAGGTACCACCTCCAGCCCGTCCACCTCCTCTCCCTCGCCGTCCTCCTGCTCTTCTTCTCCCTCTTCATGCTCACCTTCTCCACCAGCCCCGGCCAGGAGAGCCCCGCCGAGTCCTTCCTCGCCTTCCTCCTCATCGAACTCTCCTGCGGGCTCTACTTCCCAGCCATGGGTTTCCTCCGACGGAAAGTGGTGCCAGAGAAGGATCGCCTGGGGGTGATGAACTGGTTTCGTCTCCCCCTGAACTTACTGGCCTGTCTGGGTTTACTGGTTCTCCACGACAGCGACCGTCGGACGGGCACCAGGAGCATGTTCGGTGCCTGCGCGGCCGTCGCCCTGCTGGCGCTGCTGGCCGCCGGCCGCCTCTTCGCCCTCAGCCGCCGCCACGCCGAGCTCCGCCTGCCTGCGACGCCGGGGCAGGCTGACGCCGCCGACGCCGTGCCCGAGCCGTGACGGGGGTCCCGCCGTGGTTGTCGACTGCGGAGGGGCCGCAGGGACACCCTGCAGGTGGCTGGTGACCCCCAAAACGTCCTCGTGGGGACGGAAGCACGCAGGGAGGCGTATTCTCTCTTTTTTTTAAAAAAAAAACCAACAAAGTAAAAGCTGTTTCTGCAGATCCCCCCCCCTCCGCACACTGTTTTGGGGGGAACCTCCTCCGGATCCGCCCCCCCTGGCCGGCACGGGGGTCTGCGCGCCTGCGAGCTGCGTGCTGGAACCTGCGGCGGTGCATGGAGCTGTGCTTGCACGCCTGCTCCCCGTGGCGCAGGCGTTCCGAGGGAAGGTTCCCAATTCCTCCGGGATTCGTTCTTGGGTGCCAGCTCGAGCTGGGTGCCTCCAGAGAGGGACTCCTACCCCAGGTCGCGCCCCCCAATGATACCCGCACCCGTCCCCCGACCCCCCTTTGTTCTGGTCGGGGGTCTCTCCCTCTCTTCCTGGGTTTCGCTCCTGAAGTGACCTTGTTCCCTTGGGATTGGCCCTGCGGGAGGCCACGAAAACGGCCGGAGGGCTGGAGGGCGGTGGGGGAGGCTCGGGGCTGTTCCGCCTGGAGAAGGGACGGCTTTCCCGCGGTGACGCGGGCACTAATTGCAGGGGGGTCCCTGCACACCTGCACCCGCTGCAGGGGGGTCCCTGCACACCCACACTAATTTCAGGGGGGTCCCTGCACACCCGCACTAATTGCAGGGGGTCCCTGCAAACCCGCACCCATTGCAGGGGGTCCCCGCACACCCGCACTCATTGCAGGGGGTCCCCGCACACCGGCCCCGCACCGCCCCGGGGCCCCCGCACGGTCGCCACCGTTGCGCGGGGGGTCCGTGCGCGGCCGTCCGCGCTGCACGGGGCGCCGTGCGCATGCGCGCTGCCGGGGCGGGGACTACAACTCCCGGCGTGACCCGCGCGGGCGGCCGGGTGGAGCCGCGCGCTGATTGGCTGCAAAGGCTATTTCAAAGGGGCGCGCGGCGGGGTCTGCACCCAGGTGGTGGCTGCGTAGCGTGAGTGTGAGGGGCTGCGGGCCCGGGGGGGGGCCTGTGAGCCCTGGGGGGGGCCGGGGAGCGGGGCTGGGGGGGTCTGTGTGCCCTAGGAGGGGCCAGGGAATGGGGCTGTGAGGGCTGTGAGCCCTAGGGGGGCTGGGAGTGGGGCTGGGGGGGTCTGTGAGCCCCAGTGGGGCTGCACCGGGTCCACCAAAAGCCACCTGGACCCCGCTGGAAACCCTCTGGTGTCTCTTAACGTGCATCGCCGCTGCCTTCTCCCCCGCTGCAGAGCTGAGAGAGGGACCAGGGAGCCAAAGCTCAAGGGCTGAAGAACCCGGATGACCTTGAGCCCAAGGACCTCCACTACGAAGGCAGGCTGCTGGAAGAGCGCTTCCCATACAAGTGCAGCTCCCTCAACCTGGTGGCAGAGACCAATGAGGGTGCTGGTGGGTTTGGGCCCTTCGTGGGAGGCTCTCCAGGTTGCAGGTCAGAGTGTCTCAGACCTGTGGTGTGCCCTCGGCTCTGTCCAAAAGCCTGGATGATGCCTTCACCTCGTGGAAGCAGCTCCTGGCCACACCGGGCATCCCGGCTGTGCGCAGCCCCGAGCCGACTGTGGCCTCCCTGCACCTCCCGGCAGCTCTCCACAAGCTGATGGCCGAGGTAATGCTGCTGGGGAGGTGGCTGGCAGGACGGTGGCCTCCCCAGGCACTTGGAGCCCCTCTGAGGTGGTCTCTGAGTGTAACCGTTGGGGGGTTTCCTGCCCCCAGCCCTTGCAAGCCGTGGAGAGCTGCCTCCTGGTCAGAGCCCTCTGCGGCGCACTCGGGGACAGCCTGGGCAGGGCCGGCGCCCTATGCCAGGTCACCAAGCTGCTCTTCCAGTTGGAATGCCCCGGCTGCGCCCAGGTAAGTCTGGCAGGGAGGGAAGGGGCCGCAGGGCGAGCTTGGCCAATCCCCGAGGCCGCAGCCCTCGTGCCGGCGCGTTGGTTTCCAGCTTTTCCTGGAGGAGACGGAGTCCTGCCTGCAGAAGGCTGAGAGCAGCGATGATTCCTACCTGCTGCTGCAGCAAACCTGCCTCCTGCTCCGCAGCCAGCTGTGCTGCGTCAACCACCGGGTAGGGCTCCTAAAAACCCTTTTCTGCCTCAGAAGTGGTGTCAGAGGACAAGAGGGGACTGTAGCAGCCCTGGCTAGGGACCTTGGGCATGGAGGCAGCCTGGACCATGAATGGTGACTCTTTTTCTCCCTCTGCAGATGGAAGAGTGTCTCCTCCTGTTGCTGGAGGTGCACCAGAAGCCGGCTCCACAAAAAGACGCGAAGGTCTGGTACCTGCTGCGAGCCCACGTCCTTCAGCTTGTGGCCGTCCACATGAGCCTCGCCCCTGCCCGCCTCTCACTGGAGCTCTGGCAGCAGGTCTTTGTGCAAGGTGAGTTGCTTGGGGATGTTTAAAACCCTCCCGGTGAGCACCAGGCTGACGGGGCCGTGGGCGAAGCTCCGTGCAAACATTTGACCTCTGGGTTTCTCCAAACCAGCCCGTTTGGGGCGAGGAGAGGGAATTTGGGGGAGTGCTGGGGCTGGGGAGGGTCTTGGTTGGTGCTGATACCCACGACCGCTCTTGCGCAGGGTGGAAGATGCCCGAGACGGCTCTCTCCGAAGCCCACAAGCTCTTCTGCAGCATCCCCCTCCTGCTGATGGGCAGCGACGTGCTGGACTGTCAGACGACAGCGTCCGACGTCCAGTTTGTGGGTTACGGTGAGCCGGTTGCTCATGTGGACCAAAACCCAACCAGTCCACCGGAAAGAGTCGAGCTCCGTGCCTGCTTCTCCGGGAGGAGCAGCTCCGGTCGCCTCCCTGTCCTCCCTCGCAGGGGATAGCCTGCCGCTGAAGCAGCAAGCGCTGGCTGACGTGCTGGCCTGCTCGGAGCCTCGTGGCTCTCCTCAGCAGGCTGGACGCTGTGTGTCAAGCCAAAACCTTCTGCTTGGTGGCCGTCAATCTGGCCATGGAACTTGCAAGCCACCCGGTGGTGAGTCACGGTGAGGAGGGACAGCCTGGCCCTGAGCTTGGGAGTGCTGCCTCTGCTCCGACCTGGCCCTCTCGGCTCTCTGCCTGCGCTGGCCCCTCTCCTGCGCCCAGTGCGAGCTGGCAGCTCTGAGGGGGGACACGGCGGCATCAGGGCCCCCACCCCGAGACACCAGGATCCCCCACCCGCTCACCCGCCAAGAGCAGGGTGAGGGCGTCCTGGGTGCCCTCCCCATGCGAATCCCTTCCTTGGGATTTGAGGGTCTTGGATGCCTGGGTCCCCTCCCCATGCCAACCCCCGTTTGGGGGGGTCTCAGACACCTGGGTCCCCTCCTTGTGCCATCCCTACCTTGGAGGACATCCAAGGATGTCCTAGAGGACATCTGGGTCCCTCCCCTCCCTATGCCTCAGTTTCCCCAGGTACTCATGACGCTGTGGAGGCTGGGGGTCTGCCACGGGCAGGGCGGGGGGGGGGGGGCAGGGTGCCTTGGGGGGTCCCGTCAGTGGCAGGGGGGGTGCAGCCCCCCGCAGTCCCGCGGGAGATGGCGCCGATGGCCTCCTCAGCAGGGGCCGGTGGGGGTCCGGGCACTGCAGGTGGTTCTGCAGCTCCTCCGGCAGCCACTGCTGCTCCTACCTGGGGATGCGCCCGAAGTGCACAGCGGGGCGGGGCACCCGTCAGCACCCGCCTGCTGAGCTGGGGGTGCTGGGATGCACTGGGATGCACGAGGGGCAATGGGGGCACTGGGAGGCACTGGGAGCCCCTGGGGGACACAGGACCCTCCCAGGTGCCCTGGGGACACCGGCAGCAGGGGCCACACCACCACACCCAGTATGGGGGAGCACTGGGACCCCCCGGGGTCCCCCAGGAGCAGCAGCAGCGACCCCAGCAGCTGGGGGCTGCCGTGGGGACGCGGGGACACCTGAGCCCTACCTCAGGTAACTACCGAGGAGCCCGTGGCTGCTCCCCAGGAAATTCAGCCCTCTCTAGGGAAGGTCGAAACACTCCCAACGGC
Source organism: Puffinus mauretanicus (assembly GCA_023333565.1). NCBI lineage: Eukaryota > Metazoa > Chordata > Aves > Procellariiformes > Procellariidae > Puffinus > Puffinus mauretanicus. Next base: position 388 of record JAJKFH010001015.1, on the reverse strand, counting down.
CCTGGAGAACTCCCAGCAAGGTACGGAGCGTGGGCCTGCCTCCAATGTGGGTAAAACTCCTCGGGTGGATTCCCTGGGGGAGTCTGGGGCTGCTACCTGCGAAATTCCGTGGTCTCCGGGGGAGGCCAAAACATTCTGGGAAAGACTGACAGTATTCTTGAGGGAACCGAGGACGCGTTAGCTCTGTCGCTCACAAAGGGACTGCCTACGAAGGAGCTGGAGCGGAAAAGCCAGCTCTGCGTGCCGGCAAGGGTCACGTCGGGAGCGCGCAGCTTGCGGCGGTCCCCCACGGCCGCGGGGCCTCCAGCTCGTGTGGGCAAAAATGAGATTGCACGAACTGTTTGCCCAGACGCGGGATCTGGCAGGTGAATGCCCTGGCTTTGTGCCC
>JAJKFH010001089.1:0-12289 GCA_023333565.1 Puffinus mauretanicus | reverse complement strand
GGGGGCTGCAGGAGGCCCGGCGGGGGCTGGAGCAGCGCGTGGGGACCCTGCGGGCGGCCAAGGAGGCGGCCGAGGGGCCCGAGCGGGCGGCCAAGGAGGAGCATCAGCGGCGCTGGGAGGGTACGGCCCCCCCCACGCCTGGGTGCCCCCCCCCCCACCACGCCTGGGTGCCCCCCGCCACGTCTGGGTGCCCCCGGGGTGGGGGGTTCCTGGACGCCTGGGTCCCCCACGGGTGGGGGGTGCCCGGTTCCCTGTGGGTGGTGGGACACCTGGGTCCCATGGGTGGGTGATGGGGGACACCTGCGTCCCACAGTGGGTGGGGGGGGCACCCAGATACTCGGGACCCCGTGGGTGGGGGGCACCCGGATGCCTGGGACCCTCGGGTGGGGGCAGGGGGGTCTGCCAGATGCCTGGGTCCCCCCGGGGGGGGGTGTGGGGGCCTCCTGGATGCCTGGGTCCCATGGGTGGAAGTGGGGGGGTCTCCTGGACGTCTGGGTCCCATGGGTGGGGGTCTCCCAGATGCCTGGGACCCCCGGGTAGGGGCAGGGGGGTCTCCTGGATGCCTGGGTCCCCCCGGGGCAGGGGGGGAGGGTCTCCCAGATGTCTGGGTCCCATGGGTGGGGGTGGGGGGGTCTCCCAGACGTCTCGGTCCCAGGGGTGGGGGTCTCCCAGATTCCTGGGACCCCTCGCTGGGGGCAGGGGGGTCTCCCACAGCGCCTGCCCCCCCCCCCCCACAGAGCAGCGCGCGGCGGCGGCGGCGGCGCAGGAGGCAGCGCGGGCGGACGAGGCCTTCGCCGAGCTGGACGCCGACGGGGACGGGCGGTGAGCTGGGGGGTGGGGGGGGGGTACACAGAAGGGGACCCCCCAGGAGAGCACCCAGGCCCCCCCCTCACCCCCCACCCCGCGCCCCCTCCCCAGGGTGACGGCGGCGGAGCTGCGCACCCGCCCTGAGCTGGACACCGACGGGGACGGCGCCGTCTCGGAGGACGAGGCCCAGGTGGGACCCCCTGGACCCCCCCCAAACTCCCCCCCCCCCCCAGGGCCTTGGGGGGGGCCCAGATGACCCCCCCCCATCCCCGTGTCCCCCCCCCAGGCCCTGCTGGGGGACCCGGTGGACGCCGCCGCCTTCCGCGACCGCCTCTGGGCCACCATCAGGCACCGCTACCGGCCCCAGGTGGGTCCCCAAAGCTTGGGGGGGGGGGTCCCCAAAGCTTTAGGGGGTCCCCAAGGCTTTAGGGGGTCCCCTGACCTTTGGGGAGGGGGGTGGGGCTTTGCGGGGGGGGGAGGGGGGCGGGTAGCGTTGCTGCTCCCCCTCACCGTGTTTGGGTAGGTCCTACATTAAGTTCTTATGGGGAAACTGAGGCAGGGGGGTGAGGGACCCGGGTGGCCTGACCCCCCCCCCCACCCCCGGCTGTGCGCAGGGCCAAGCCGAGCCCTCCCCACCCCCCCCCGAACACCCCCTGGAGGAGACCCCCCCCGAGGAGGAAGAGGAGGAGGAGGAAGAGGCTGAAGAGGAGGAAGAGGAAGAGGATGGCGAAGGCCCCGAGGAGGAGCTGAAGGTGGGGTGGGGGGGGGGGCACAGCTGGGGCCCCCCCACCCTGAACCCCGCTATGGGGGGGGTTGGGGACCCCCCCTCCTCACCCTGCTCCCCCCCCAGGTCCCCCCCCCACAGCACCCCGAGGAGAAGGGTCCTGAGGAGCCCCCCCCGCCCCCCCCCTTCGACGCCGCCACTCAGGCCCTGATCGATGGTACGGGGGGTCCTGGGGGGGGCGGGGGGGATTTTGGGGGTCCCAGGGGCTGTTTGGGGGGAGCTGGGGGGGTGATTGGGGGGTTTTGGGGGGGGCTGCAACATATTGGGGGGGTTGTGGGGGGTGTCTGGGCGGGGGTTGGGGCATCAAGGGGAGGTTTGGGGGGCCCCGGGGGGGGTTTGGGGGGGCCTCGGGGGGGATTGGGGTGTACTGAGGGGGGGGCTGCAGTGTTTTGGGGGGTCTCTGGGAGGAAAAGGGGGGGGTTCGTGGGGGGGTGATGGGGTTTTGGGGGGGCTGTGGGGTTATGAGTGGTGGGGGGATGGGGGGGGTGACCCCCGTGGGGTTCTGGGGCTGCTCCCAGTTTGGGGGGGCTGCTCCCAGTTTGGGGGGGCCCCTCACCCCCGTGCCCCCCCAGCGGCCCAGCAGGCCCGCGAGGAGCTGGAGGAGGCCGAGCGAGCCCTCAAGGAGGCCGAGGAGTCCATCAGGTGGGGCGGGCGCCTGGGACCCCCGAGACCCCCCTTGTTGGGAGGCGGGGGGCACCCTAAAAACCTCTGTCCCTTCCCATTGTGGGGGGGAGGGGGGACACCCCAAAAACTCCTTGGGGGGGGGGGAAGAGGACCCCAAAACCCCCTCGGGGGGGTGGGGACACACACTGAACCCATCACCTTTTTGCACCACGTGCCTCAGTTTCCCCCTGGGCTGAGGGGGAGGTCTGGGGGTGCTGGGGTTTTTTGGGGAGGCTGGGGGGAGGGGACTTGGGGGTGTCCCTGCCCCCCCCCCATGACCCCCCCACCCCGGCAGGGCCCTGGAGCAGGAGTTGGCCTTCGACTTCGGCCCCCAGGGCGAGTTCTCCTACCTGTACAGCCAGTGCTACGAGCTGGGCACCAGCGAGTGAGGGGGGGCCGGGGGACATCGGGGGGGCCGGGGGATATTGGGGGGGGGCCGGCGGACATCGGGGGGCCTGGGGGGGGCTGGGGACATGGGGGAGGGGGGGTACGGGGGTCATGGAGGGGGCTGGGTATGGGGGGCATCGGGGGGGGGGCCAAGCTGGGGGGTGCTGGGGAGGGGTTGGGAGGAGACTGGGAGGACTGGGGGGCTGGGGAAGGGGGGGCAGTGGGGGTTGGGGAGAGGGGATGTGTGGGGGGGGGTCTGGGGGAGCAGGTACGGGGACATTGGGGGGCTTGGGGGGGGTGGCCAGGGTCGGGGTGCTGGGGGTGCTGGGGGGGGGGTGGGGAGCACCAGGGGCCAGTTGTGGGGACACTGGGGGGGCTGGGTACAGGGGACACGGGGGAGAGGCAGGTATGGGGACACGGGGGGGTTGGGGTCCCCCGTGTCCCCCCCCGTCACCGTGCCCCCCCCCGTCCCAGGTACATCTACCGCCTCTGCCCCTTCAAACGCGTCTCCCAGAAACCCAAACACGGCGGCGCCGAGACCAACCTGGGGTGAGGGCACCTGCAGGGACACCGCGGCGGCCCCTGTCCCCTGCGTGTCCCCCCCCACCTTCACGTGTCCCCTCCCCACCCAGGACGTGGGGCGCCTGGGCCGGCCCCGAGCACGATCGCTTCAGCGCCATGAAGTACGAGCACGGGACGGGCTGCTGGCAGGGCCCCAACCGGGCCACCACGGTGAGGCTGTCCCCATGTCCCCCGGGCGTCCCCATGTCCCCTGGGGCGTCCCCATATCCCCTGGGGTGTCCCCCCAGGGTGTCCCTGTGTCCCCCTGGGGCGTCCCTATGTCCCCTGGTGTGTCCCTGTGTCCCCTGGGGCATCCCTGTGGCCCCTGGGGTGTCCCCCGGGGCGTCCCCATGTCCCCTGGGGCGTCCCCTGGGGCATCCCCATGTCCCCCGGGGTGTCCCCATATCCCCTGGGGCGTCCCCGTGTCCCCCAGGGTGTCCCCATATCCCCTGGGGCGTCCCCGTGTCCCCCTGGGGCGTCCCCTGGGGTGTCCCCAGCCCACAGGGGTGCCCCACATCCCCATCAACCCGGGGTGTCCCCATTCCCTCCTGCATGACCCACATCCCTGTCCCCTGAGGGGGTGCCCCTGTCCCCTCTGGGTGCCCCCCCATCCTTGTCCCCCAGGGTGTCCCCATGCCCTCAGGGTGCCCCATGCCCACTGGGGTGGTGTCACCATCCCCCAGGGTGTCCTTGTCCCTGGGTGCCCCATGTCCCCCATCCCCTGGGGGGGGGGTGTCCCCTGGGGGGGGGTGTCCCCGGGCCCCCCACTGAGCCCCCCGCACAGGTGAAGCTGTCCTGCGGGACGGAGACGGCGGTGACGGCCACCACGGAGCCCAGCCGCTGCGAGTACCTGATGGAGCTGGTGACGCCCGCCGCGTGTCGCACGCCCCCCTCGCACGAGGACCACGACGAGCTCTGACCCCCGGTACCGCCGTCCACGCCCCCCTCGCACGAGGGGAACCCCCCGCCTCGCACGAGGGGAACCCCCCAGCCTCGCATGGGGACTCGCCTCGCATGGCCACGGCCTCCTGGGCCGTGCCTCAGTTTCCCCTTGGGGGATGCTCCCTGCTGCTCTTGCCCAGGAGGGGGCTCCCCCTTGTCCCAGGGGCGGGTCCCTGCCTCAGTTTCCCTCTCCCACAGCCCAGCAGGAGCTGCCAGGACCTCAAGGGACCGTGACCCCCCCCAAGGACCCCTCGGGGGAGGGTTTGGGTGGGGGGGGCCACACACAGGACACTGCGACTGAGCCGGGGCGGGGGGGGGGCCGCAGGGTCCCGGTAGAGGGGGGCGGGGGCGGGGGCGCATCAGCCATTTCCATCACTTTCCAAACCGAGAAATAAAAATAAAAATAGAATTTAAACGCGGCGTCTCCCCGTGGCCCCCCCCACCCCCCACCCCCCGCCGGGTCATAGCTCGTCCCGCGCGGCGCTGTCGAGGGGGGACTGGAGCACGTCGGAGTTCTGGGCCTCCCGCCGCAGCTCCTGCTGCTCCTTCATCTTCTGGGACTTGGCGCGGTCCCAGTCGGTGGCGGTGGCCTCGTCGTCCCACACCACCGAGGTCTCGGTGTCGCTGACGTACCCCTCCTCCCCCGTGTAGTGGGTGGGGAACACCAGCAGCGGCTCCGCCGAAAACGCCACCAAATCCCGCTTGGCGAAGTGTTTGGTGTAGTCGGCGCTGGGGAGAGAGAGAGAAAGGAGGGGGTTAGGTGAGGAAAAAAAAAAAACGGGAAAAGTGCCTTTTCCCACCGGAACGCAAAAGGGTTTGGGAAGAGAAACGGGCCCGAGGAACACGGGGAGCTCCCGGGACGCCGGAGCGAAACCCCGGGAAGCGGCGGAGGGGACGCAGGCGGAGGAAATGGCGGCGAGGGAAGGGGATGCGAAGGGAGGGGAACCAGAGCCAAAGGGAGACGAAAAACGGCTCCGAGAAAACCGGATCCAAGAGAAACGGATCCAAAGGGACGAGAAAAACCAGCTCCCACGGGACAAGGAACCGTCTGGGGGAAATGGATCCAAAGGGACGAGAAAAACAGCTCCCAGGAAACCGGATCCGAGGGAAAGAGCTCCAAGGGACAAGGAAAACGGCTCCCAAGGGGACAAAGGGGCTCCCACGGGAGAAGAAACCGGAGCCAAGGGGACAAGGAAAAAAGCTCCCAAGGGACAAGGAAGCAGCTCTGAGGGGAGATGGCTCCAAAGGGACAGCAAGTGTCTCCAAGGGAGGCGTCTCCGAAGGGAGAAGAACTTGGCTCCAAGGGAAACGGATCCAGAGGGACAAGAAACATCTCCAAAGGGATGAGAAAAACATCTCCGGAGGGACAAGGAACCATCTCCGAGGGGAAACGGATCCGAAGAACCCGACCCAACGGGATGAGAAAAACCATCTCCAGGAGAAACATCTCCAGAGGGACAAGGAACCATCTCCGAGGGGAAACAGAGCCAGAGGGTCACGGAAAATGTCTCCTAAAGGGACAAGAAAGCATCTCCAAGGGGGAAACATCTCCAAAGGGACAAGAAATGGTGCCAAAGGGACAAGAAATGGTCTCTGAGGGGAAATGGATCCAAAGGGATAAGAAAAACTTCTCCCGAGGGACAAGAAATGGTCTCCAAAGGGAAACGCGTCCACGGGGAGAAGAGAAACAGCTCCAAAGAGACAAGAAAAGGGGACAAGAAACCAACTCCGAGGGGAAACGGATCCGAAGAACCCGACCCAACAGGATGAGAAAAACCATCTCCAGGAGAAACATCTCCAGAGGGACAAGGAACCGTCTCCGAGGGGAAATGGAGCCAAAAATGGAGCCAAAGGGACACGGGAAGTGTCTCCTAAAGGGACAAGAAAACATCTCCAAGGGGGAAACATCTCCAAAGGGACAAAAAAATGGTGCCAAAGGGACAAGAAATGGTCTCTGAGGGGAAATGGGTCCATGGGGAAAGAGAAACGGCTCCAAAGAGACGAGAAAAAGGGACAAGAAACCAACTCCGAGGGGAAACGGATCCAAAGAACCAGATCCCATGGGATAACAAAAACCATCTCCAGGAGAAACATCTCCAGAGGGACAAGGAACCATCTCTGAGGGGAAACAGAGCCAGAGGGTCACGGAAAATGTCTCCTAAAGGGACAAGAAATCATCTCCAAGGGAGAAACATCTCCAAAGGGGCAAGAAAAAGGGACAAGAAACCAACTCCGAGGGGAAACGGATCCGAAGAACCCGACCCAACGGGATAACAAAACCCATCCCCAGGAGAAACATCTCCGAGTGGAAACCTCTGGAGGCCCAGGGACGCCCCCTGCCCCCCACCCCGGGGACGCACAGCGGGTGTTTGTCGAACATGACGGGCAGGAACTCGTCGACCGGCAGCATCTTGGCCAGCGGCTCGGCCGCCAGCAGCTTGCGGGCGCCCGGCAGCGAGAGGACGTAGCCCAGCGTCCAGTAGGAATAATCCGCTTCCACCAGGTTCCTCACTCGCGGCACCGATTTTTCCGGACGTTCCACCTGCATCCGCTTCCTCCCGATGTAACTGTAAAGGAGAGAGAGAGAGATGACGCCCTCGTTAAGGCCGGTGAGTCGTTAGCGGCCGGGTAATTAGCGAGGAGACGCACATCAGGTCCCAGGGCAGCCCCTCGGCCTCCAGGTCGTGCATCAGGTTCATCAGGCGGCGCTTGAAGAAGATCTCGAAGCGCAGGTCGTCCTCGAACACCACCGACTTCCCCAGCCCCCGCGCCACGATCTGGGGATGGAACGGAAAAGCCGGGGTTTTTTACAGGAAAAAAGGAAAAATCCGCCCGGTTCTCCTCGAGGCCGGAGGGACCGGAGCAGCGCCGTCCTTCCCCTCGGGATCAGGGACTCGGTCCCGTCCTGCCCCTCGGGATCAGGGACTCGGTCCCGTCCTGCCCCTCGGGATCAGGGACTCGGTCCCGTCCTTCCCCTTGGGATCAAGGACTCGGTCCCGTCCTTCCCTCTGGGATCAGGGACTCGGTCCCGTTCTTCCCTCTGGGATCAGGGACTCGGTCCCGTCCTTCCCCTCGGGATCAGGGACTCGGTCCCGTCCTTCCCTCTGGGATCAGGGACTCGGTCCCGTCCTTCCCTTTGGGATCAGGGACTCGGTCCCGTCCTTCCCCTCGGGATCAGGGACTCGGTCCCGTCCTTCCCTCTGGGATCACGGACTCGGTCACGTTCTTCCCCTCGGGATCAGGGACTCGGTCCCATTCTTCCCTCTGGGATCAGGGACTCGGTCCCGTCCTTCCCCTCGGGATCAGGGACTCGGTCCCGTCCTTCCCTCTGGGATCAGGGACTCGGTCCCGTCCTTCCCTTTGGGATCAGGGACTCGGTCCCGTCCTTCCCCTCAGGATCAGGGACTCGGTCCCGTCCTTCCCTCTGGGATCAGGGACTCGGTCCCGTTCTTCCCCTTGGGACCAGGGACTCGGTCCCGTCCTTCCCTTTGGGATCAGGGACTCGGTCCCGTCCTTCCCTCTGGGATCAGGGACTCGGTCCCGTCCGTTACCATCACAATTAGGGACTTCTCCCCTTTACCGGTGGGATTAGGGCCTCATCTTCTTCACTCCCATCAGGATTAGGAATTTATCCCCTTCCTTCCCCTGGAATCAGGGACTTGTTCCCTTCCTTCCCGTCGGGATGAAGGACTCGCCCCCTCCTTAACATCCACATTAGGGACTCGTCCCCTTCGTTACTGTCAGGACTAAGGGCTTGTCCCCTTTCTTCCCATCGGGATTCGGGATTTGTCCCTTCCGATTGGGATTAGGGACTCGTTCCCTTTGTTACCATCAGGATTCGAGACTCGTTCCCTTCCTTCCAAGTGGGATTAGGGATTTGTTCCCTTCCTTCCCATTGGGATTAGGGACTCGTCCCCTTCCCTCCCATCAGGATTAGGGACTTGTCCCTTCCCATCGGGATCAGGGACTCGTCCCCTTCCTTCCCATCGGGATCAGGGACTCGTCCCCTTCCTTCCCATCGGGATCAGGGACTTGTCCCTTCCCATCGGGATCAGGGACTCGTCCCCTTCATTCCCATCGGGATCAGGGACTCGTCTCCTTCCTTCCCATCGGGATCAGGGACTCGTCTCCTTGCTTCCCATCGGGATCAGGGACTCGTCCCCTTTCTTCCCATCGGGATCAGGGACTCGTCCCCTTCCTTCCCATCGGGATCAGACTTCTCCCATTCCCTGCTGTCAGAACTGGGGACTCCTCCCCTTCCTTCCCGTTGGGATCAGGGACTCGTCCCCTTCATCACCATCGGGCTCAGGGCCCCCCTCGCCCCCCCGGGCCCCCCCCGCAGCGTCCCCCGGCCGCCCGCTCACCTCCTGCCAGACGCGGTAGTGGCTGAGGAAGCAGCCCAGCTCCCCCTTGGTGAGCGGGCGCCCGTGGTAGGGGTCCTTGTACCCCGGCAGCATCCGAATGCCCAGCGCCTCCACCTCGCTGCTGTTCATGGCCCTGCAAACCAACCGGCTCCATCCTGGGGCCTTTCCCGAAGGAAAAAATCCCGCCGGAGAGCGGCCCCCGGGCACCGCGGCCCCTCCCCGGACCCTTCGGACTCACTTGCCGTCCACCGCCTCCACCAGTTTGCAGGCGATCTCCTGCTCGTACAGCGTCCGCAGCATCCGCTCCCGACGGTCCGCCCGCCGCTTCAGGTTAATCATGAAAACCTGAAAAGAAAGGGGAAAAAAACCCCCAAAATTCAGAAGAGAGGCAAAAAAACTACCCCAAAATCCAGAATATGGGGGGGGGTCCCCACCCCCAAATCCAGAAGAGAAGGGAAAAAAGTTAAAGTCCAGAAGAGAGGAAAAGAAACCCCAAAATCCAGGAGAGGATAAAAAAAACCCCCACAAAATTCAGAAAGTGGGGGGGACCCCAAAACTAGAAGGGGGGGAAGGGGGAAGGGGGAACCCCAAATCCAGAAGAAAAGGGGGAAAAGAAAACCCCAAAATCCAGAAGAAAAGGCGGGGAGGGGGGAACCCCAAATCCAGAAGGGGGACAACGACCCAAAATCCAGAAAAAAAGGAGGACGGACTCCAAAACCCAGAAGAGGCAGGGGAACCCCCAAAATTCAGAAGAAAAAAAAAAAACCAAAAATCCAGAAAAAGGGGAAAACCACCCCAAAATACCCCCCCCCCCCAGGGCGCGGGGCGCTCACCTCGTCGAAGCCCATCTTGTCGGGGACCTTGGGGGGGACCCAGACGTGCGGGGACGGCTCCGCCGGGGGGTTCTTCACTGCGGGGGGAGGGGAGGGAGAAACCCGGCTCGCGCAGCTCCCCCGGGGAGCTCCCGCCGGAGCCAAGCGGGAATAAACCCCCCCCCGCCCCGGCTTCTCCGTCCCGGCTCCTCAAAGGGCCTTTGTGCGCCGGGACGGCACAAAGCTTCGCTGTGCGCCGAGGACGAAGCCGCGGCGCGTCCCGCCCCGTCCCGAGGGGCCGGATCCGGGCACGGCGGCGCTGGGCGCGACGCCCGGCCCCGCCGCTCACCCATGATCTCCAGCTGGACGTGCAGGAAGCTCTCGGCCTCGTCCCGCAGGGTGCTGTGGGAGCGCAGCGGCACCGGCAGGAACCCGTACGCCTCCCGGTTGCAGACGAACATCTGGACCTCTGGAAATTAAGGCGGGCTGGAGTTAAACGGGGCTGAAGTTCAAGTTAAGCCAGGCCGAAGTTAACGCCAGGCTGAAGTGGAAGTTAAGCAAGCCTGAAGTTAAGCCAGACTGAAGTTAAAGTTAAGTGGGGCTGAAGTTAAAGCCAGGCTGAAGTTAAGCCAGGCTGAAGTGGAAGTTAAGCGAGCCTGAAGTTAAGCCAGACTGAAGTTAAAGTTAAGCCAGGCTGAAGTTAACGCCAGGCTGAAGTGGAAGTTAAGCCCTGAAGTTAAGCCAGACTGAAGTTAAAGTTAAGTGGGGCTGAAGTTAAAGCCAGGCTGAAGTTAAGCCAGGCTGAAGTGGAAGTTAAGCGAGCCTGAAGTTAAGCCAGACTGAAGTTAAAGTCAGGCTGAAGTTAACGCCAGGCTGAAGTGGAAGTTAAGCCAGGCTGAAGTTAACACCAGGCTGAAGTGGAAGTTTTAAGCAAGCCTGAAGTTAAGCCAGACTGAAGTTAAAGTTAAGTGGGGCTGAAGTTAAAGCCAGGCTGAAGTTAAGCCAGGCTGAAGTGGAAGTTAAGCGAGCCTGAAGTTAAGCCAGACTGAAGTTAAAGTCAGGCTGAAGTTAACGCCAGGCTGAAGTGGAAGTTAAGCCAGGCTGAAGTTAACACCAGGCTGAAGTGGAAGTTTTAAGCAAGCCTGAAGTTAAGCCAGACTGAAGTTAAAGTTAAGTGGGGCTCAAGTTAATGCCAGGCTGAAGTTAAAGTTAACGCCAGGCTGAAGTTAAAGTTAAGCGGGGCTGAAGTTGAAGTTAAGCGGGGCTGGAGTTAACGTTAATGCCAGCCCAAACTTAAAGCCAACGCTAGCCCAAGGTTAAAGCCAACGCCAACCCAAAGCCAACGCCAGCCTAAAGTTAAAGCCGATGCCAGCCTGAAGTTAAACCCAACGCCAGCCCAAAGCCAATGCCAACCTGAAGTTAAAGCCAACGCCAGCCTAAAGTTAAAGCCGATGCCAGCCCAAAGCCAAGGCCAGCCTAAAGTTAAAGCCAACGCCAGCCCAAAGCCAATGCCAGCCCAAAGCCAACGCCAGCCCAAAGTTAAAGCCGATGCCAGCCCAAAGCCAACGCCAGCCCAAAGCCAATGCCAGCCCAAAGCCAACGCCAGCCCAAAGTTAAAGCCGATGCCAGCCCAAAGCCAACGCCAGCCCAAAGCCAAGGCCAGCCTAAAGTTAAAGCCGACGCCAGCCCAAAGCCAAGGCCAGCCCAAGGTTAAAGCCAACGCCAGCGCCCCGGCACCTCACCCGCCTGCCGGCAGGCGAAGGCGAAGACGATGATGTCGTCGAAGGCCCAGGTGTAGTCGGGGTGGGGCGGGTAGAAGGCGAGCGCCCGCGAGGCCTCCTTCCGCAGGTCCAGCAGGAAGGTGGAGTGCACCATGGGCACCGCGAAGCAGCCCCGGCGCTCCCGCTTCCGGATGGGCAGGTAGGCTGGCGTCCGCCTGTAGTAACCCTGGCAGGGGCAGGAACCGCCTGGGCGCCCGGCTCGGCCCCGGGCGGCGGCCGGAGAGGGGGATGCAGCGGCCGGAGGACCCGGCACCCGGGGGGTGCGGAGGATCCGGTGCCCGGAGGACCCGGTGCCCGGAGGATGCGGCACCCAGGGGACCTGGCACCCAGGGGACGCGGAGGAGCCGGTGCCTGGAGAACCCGTAGGACATGGCACCCAGGAGATGCAGCACCCAGGGGACGTGGAGGACCCAGGGGACCTGGCACCCAGGGGACACGGAGGAGCCGGTGCCCGGAGAACCCGTAGGACATGGCACCCAGGAGATGCAGCACCCAGGAGACGTGGAGGACCCAGGGGACGTGGAGGACCCAGGGGACGTGGCACCCAGGGGACCCAGCACCCAGGGGACGCGGAGGACCCAGTGCCTGGAGAACCCGGCACCCAGACGACCCAGCACCCGGAGAACCCAGCACCCAGGAGACGCAGCACCCAGGGGACCCTGAGGACCCAGGGGACCTGGCACTCACGGGACCCAGAGGACCCAGTGCCTGGAGAACCCGGCACCCAGGGCATGCGGCACCCGGAGGACCCAGTACCCAGGAGACGCAGCACCCAGGGGACCCTGAGGACCCAGGGGACCCAGTGCCTGAAGAACCCGGCACCCAGGGGATGCGGCACCCGGAGGACCCAGTACCCAAGGGAGATGGCACCCAGGGGACAAAGAGGACCCAGTGCCCGGAGGACATGGCACCCAGGGGACACAGCACCCAGAGGACCCAGCACCCAGAGCACTCAGCACCCAGGGGACCCAGCACCCACCCGGCCCTCACCTGCGCCGTCATCCCGCACCAGAAGTTGGAGTAGGCGGCGCGCGAGTCCAGCATGGGCGCCACCACCGTCTTGTTCTCCGCCATCAGCAGCCCCAGCGTGTCGGGGTTGGTCAGGACGTTGTCGGCGTCCAGGAACTGCCCGACGGCACCGAGACGCCCGACCGGCGCCGTCAGCCGCCGCGGGGCCGCGTCCCCCCC
>JAJKFH010001752.1:0-34200 GCA_023333565.1 Puffinus mauretanicus | reverse complement strand
CCCCCCCCTTGCACGAGGGCTCCCCCTGCCCACCCCCCCGCTCCGTCGTGCGAGCAGAGCACCAGTGCAGGGAAGCGTTGACGTCCCTCGCACGCGGCTCGCACGAGGATGGGGGGGGGGGGTTTACGTCCTTCCAGCTCGCACGAGGATGGGGGGGGGGTCACCTCCCCCTTGCACGAGGACCGGGGGGGTCACATCCTTCTTGCACGAGGACGGGGGGGCCACATTCTTCTTGCACGAGGATGGGGGGGGGGGCCGCCTCCTTCCAGCACCCACCTTGCACAAGGACGAGGGGGGGGGGGGGCACGTCCTGCTTGCACGAGGGGGTGCCCCAGCTCCCTCGTGCGGGGCGGGGGGGGGTCCCCAGGCACTCAGCAGGAGCCAGACCCCGTGCGAGCCCCTCACACGCCCCCGGGGCTGGGAACGGCTCCGTTCCCCATGTCCGAAACCGCGGGGGTGCAGCAGGGTGACCCCCTCCCAAATAAAGGGGGGGGCCCCCCCCAAATCCAGTCCTGGGTGCCCCCCCGGGGGGGGGGGTGCTACCCCTCGCCCGCCCCCCGGTCCTGGAGGTAGAGGTGCCGCAGGGCGTCGTAGGCCGAGATCCGCTTGTAGGGGTTGAAGGTCAACATCGCCTGGGGGGGGGGACACATCAGGGGACACCCTCGGGGACATGGGGGGGGGGTCATCACCGTCACCCCCCCATGCACCCAAAGGGGCCTGCGGAGCTCAGGGTGTGACATCGTCCCCCCCCGCAAGACGTCCCTGTCCCCGTCCCCCCCTCCCCCGCTGTCCCTGTGTCCCCCCCCCCGGTGTCCCCCCCCCCCATCTCCCCATCTCACCAGCAGGAGCTGGGTCCCCAGCGGCTCCATCTCGGGGACGAAGCCCTCGACGGGCTGGGGGGGCCGGGCGGGGAAGGCGCAGCGGGGCAGGGCCACGTCCAGGGGCCAGTCGTCCTCCACGGGGAGCCCGATCATGCTGGGGGGGGACACGGGGAGGGGGGGACACAGGGTAAGGGGGGGGACCCCGCTCCTAGCCCTGTCCTAGACCCCCCAACACACCCCAGGACCCCCAGCCCCATCTCAGATCCTGCCCCCCCACCCACCCAGGACCGCAGCCCTGTCCCAGCCGCCCCCCCCCCGACCCCCAGCCCCCCCAAAACTACCCCCCTCACCCCCCAGCGCCATCCCAGCCCCCCAGCCCAGGACCCTCAGCTCCCCTAAAACAACCCCCCAACAGCCCCCACCTTGGGACCCCCAGCCCCATCCTGGCCCCACCCCCAGGACCCCCAGCCCCATCTCAGGCCCCCCCCCAGCCCCCCAAAAACTTACTCAAAAATCTTGCCCAGCTGGTCGGCCTCCGAGTTACCGCAGAAAAGTGGCCTGGGCGGGGGAACCTGAGGATAATCACACCAGGGCAGGGGGGGACACAGGGACACACCCACCCCCCCCCCGGCTCACCCCCAGGTGAGGGGCAACCCGACCATCCCCCACCAGCAGCACCCTGGGGACCCACACCAGTGTCCCCTGGTGTGTCCCCCCCCACGGTGCCGTGTCCCCCCCCACGGTGCCGTGTCGCCCCCCCCGTGGTGTCCCCCCCATGTCCCCCCCCACTCACTTCCTCCGGAACATCTCGGCGAAGATGCACCCCACGCTCCACATGTCCACGGGCGTCGCGTAGGTCGACTGCAGCAGCACCTCGGGCGCCCGGTACCACAGCGTCACCACCTGCCGCGGCACCGGCACCCGCTCAGCCGGCCCCACGGCCACCCGGCCCCACGGCCACCCAGACCCGGGAGCCACAGCTCCCACCACCCACGGCAACCCACAGCTCCCTGGGTTCAGGGGCAACCCAACCTGTGGCCACCAGGACACCCAGCCCCACAGCCACCTGGCCCTATGGCCACCCAACTCCATGGCCAACTCGCTCTAGAGCCACCCTGGACCCACGGCTCCCTGGGTTCATGGGTAACCCAACCCATGGTCACCAGGACCCACGGCCACCAGGACCCACGGCAACCCAGATCTGAGCCTACCTGGGACCCACAGCTCCCTGGGGTCATGGCCAACACAACCCATGGTCACCAGGGTCACCCAGCTCCACATCAAGTTCTGGGTGGTCCTACAGCCACCCAGATTTGTAGACACCAGTTCTGGAATCATCGATGACCAACCACCCCATGGATTCACAGCCAAACCTGACCCACGGCCACCAGGACCCACGGCAACCCAGATCTGAGCCTACCTGGGACCCACAGCTCCTTGGGGTCATGGCCAACATGACCCGTAGCTACCAGGCCACCTAGCCCCACAGCCACCTGGCCCTGTGGCCACCCAGTTCCATGGCCAACTCGCTCTAGAGCCACCCTGGACCCACAGCTCCCTGAGTTCATGGGCAACCTAACCCGTGGCCACCAGGACCCATGGCCACCCAGATCTCCGCTTCCCTGGGACCCACAGCTCCTTGGGTTCATGGCCAACACGACTCATGGCCAACACGACTCATGGCCATCAGGACCCAGGGTCACCTAGATCTGATCCTACCTGTGACCCACAGCTCCTGCCACCCAGCCCCACGGCCCCTGGGACCCACACACCACCCCCCCCAACCACGCACCACGGGGGTCAGGGCCATCTGGCAGCTGTAGATGCGGGCCAGGCCGAAGTCGGCCAGCTTGACCTGCCCGCTGCTGGTCACCAGGATGTTCTCGGGCTTGAGGTCCCGGTGCACGATGCAGTTTGAGTGGAGGAAGTCAAGGCCACGGAGGAACTGACGCATCAGGTCCTGGGGGGTGACAGCGCTGGCGTGAGGACCCCCCACCCCAAGTCCTCGGCCCCTCACCATGGCCCCCCCAGGTCCTCCCCGGTCCCTTGACCCACCTTGATGGTGTCGAGGGGCAGCCCGGGCGCAGGCGCCTTGTCCAGGTAGGTCTTCAGGTCCTGGTCCACGTGCTCGAAGACCAGCGTCACCTTGGTCTCGCGCTCGGTCCGTGCGGTGGCACAGACGTCCATCAGCCTGGGGACGGGGGGGGCAGGGGGTCAGTGGGGTGACCCCCATCGCTGCTCCCTGACCCCCATCCAGGAGATGCGAGGGTGGGAGATGGTCCCAGCTCCTGTCCCCCCACCGGGAGGGGCAGGGGGTCAGTGGGGTGACCCCCATCCAGGAGATGCGAGGGTGGGAGATGGTCCCACCTCCTGTGCCCCCACCCCATGGCCACAGGGCAGGAGGTGGTGCCTGTCCCTTGTCCCCCACCCCATGGCTGTGGGGCAGGACCACGGGGTGAAGCCAACAAGCAGGAGATGGCTCCTGTCCGCCCCCAACCCATGGTTGTGGGGCAGGAGATGTCATCTACCCCATCCCCCACCCCATGGCTATCGAGCAGAACCACCTATGAAGCCAAGAGGCAGCAGAAGGTGCCTGGCCCCCACCCCACCACCACGGGACACGACCGTGGGGCAGGAGATGACGCAAAGCCCCTTAGCCCCCAAGCATGGCCACGGGGCAGGAGATGTCGGCCGTCCCCTGTCCCCCACCCCATGGCCATGGAACAGGACCATGGGGTGAAACCAAGAAGCAGGAGGAGGCACCCATCACCCCAACCCACAGCTGTGGGGCAGGAGATGGCCTCTCCTCTGTCCCCCCACCCCATGACCTTGGGACAAGCCCACGGGGCAGGAGACCACGCAAAACCCCTTAAACCCCCAAGCACGACCACGGCGCAAGACGCGGTGGCCTCCCCCGTGCCCCCCCGTGGGGCAGCGCCGTGGGGCAGCGCCGTGGGGCTCACCGGACGATGTTGGGGTGGTCGAAGTGCTCGAGGCGCTTGAGCAGGGCCACCTCGCGGACGGTGCTGAGGGGGAGCCCGTTCTCCGTCGTCTGCACCCGCACGTTCTTCAGGGCCACGAACTTGCCGCTCTGCAGGTCCCGCGCCTTGTAGACGGTGCCGTAGGCGCCCACGCCGATCTCCGCCACCGGCTCGTACTGCGCCCGCCCCTCCTGCGCCATCCTGCCGCGGCCCTGCGCCGCCCGTCAGCCGCCGCCCGCGCCCGCTGCGAGACCCCCGGCACCCCCCAAGCGCCCCCCCCCCCAGCACCTGCCAGCCGGCACCCAGCACCCCCGCACACCCGCCTGGCACCCAGCACCCCCAGCACCCAGCACCCCCTGGCACCCAGTACCCCCAGCACCCAGCACCCCACACCCCCTGGCACCCAGCACCCCCAGCACCCAGCACCCCAGACCCCCTGGCACCCAGCGCCCCACACCCCCCAGCACCCCATGCCCCACAACTCCTGGCACCCAGCACCCCTCAGCGAGACCCTCAGCACCCCACACCCCCCAGCACCCCTGGCCGCACCCCTCTGGCCCCCACCAACCGGCACCCGGCACCCCACAACCCCCCACCACCCCATACCCCACATCCCCCAGCACCCATCGCCCACAAGTCCTCTGGCACCCAGCAACCCACACCCCCCTGCACCCCAAAGCCCCCCGCACCCAGTACCCCTGGGTACCCAGCACAGGCCAGCACCCAGCCCCCTGGGACCCCTGGGACCCCCCACCCAGAACCCAGCACCAATCCCCCCCAGCACCCAACTGGCAGCCGGCACCCCCAACCCCTGGCACCCCCAACCCCTGGCACCCCCAACCCAGCACCCCACGACCCCCAACACCTGACAACCAGCACCCCCACCCCCTCCCAGCACCCCCCAACCCTCGGCACCCCCCAAACAGCCCCCCCCATTCAGCACCCAGCACCCCCCAACCAGCACCCCCCAACTGGCCCCAGCACCCCACAACGCCCAGCACCCACTGACCAGCACCCAGCACCCCCCCACCAGCCCCCCCCCATTCAGCCCCCCCCAATCCCTCCCCCGCGACCCTACAATAACAACCCCCGGGGCCGCCCCCTCCCCCACTGCCACGCGTGGAAGGGGCCAGGGACCCCCCGGGGGGGTGCGGTGCGTGCAAAGGGGGGAGGGGCACCCGCGTGGCCGGGGCTCGCGCGTGGGGGGGGGGGGGGCACGTGCGCGGGGGGGGGACCCGGGACTCACCGGGCGGCGGCGCGCGGGACTCGGCGGCGCGGGCCGGGCGGGGGGCGGGGCTGGAGGACCGGAACCAGCGAGAGGGGCCGGCCGGAAGGGCCGGGGGGGGGGAGGGACTCGGACGCCTGGGTCCCCCGTGGGGGGGGCAGCCCCGCACGCGTGGGTCCCTCCGCGGCTCCCCTGGGGGGGAGGGGCCCGCACGCCGGGGTCCCTGGTGGGGGAGGGGTCCCTCCCGGGGGTGGGGGAGGGGCTGGGTCCCCTGGGGGGGGGGACGGGGCGGGGGGGGGAGGTGCCCCCGGCCGGGCTCGAACCCGCGGGCCCCGCGGCGCCCCCTGGCGGCCACGGCGGGAGCACCGGGAGGGACACGCGGGACGGCGGGACACGGGGGGGGACGGTGCCCGTGGGAGCACGCGGGACCCCGGGACACGCGTGGCTCCAGGACAGGCGGTGCCGGGGGGGGGGTGGGGGGTGGGATGGGCCAGGACACGCGTGTGCAGCGACGCGACCCACGGGCACGGACGCGCTCCGTGCACGCCCCCCCACCTCCCCCCACCCCCGCTCCAACACCCCCACGCTCGGTGCCCGCCCCCGCCCCGTGCCCGAGCTGCTGCCCCCGGGTGTGGGGGGACAGGGGGCTGGGGGACACGGGCCGTGGGAGAGGGACACGGGACTGCGTGGAGACCGGGCCACGGGGGGGCGGGGAGACACGGGGCTGGAGGAAAGGGTGGCCTGGGGAGACACGGGGGACACGGGTGGGTGGTGCCGGGGGGGTGGGGGGTCCCGGGACCCCCCCCCCGGGCTCTGTCCGTGGTGCTGAAACGGCCCAACGACGGCAGCGGGATCCCGGGGGGGACCGGACCCACGAGGGGAACTGAGCCTGCGGGAGGCGGGTGATGGGGCCCACGGGGAGACCTGGGCCCTTGGGGGGGGTGGGGGGGGCACTCACACACGTGCGTCCAGCCCCACACGCGTGGCTCCCCCCCCGACCCAGCCCCCACCCACCACCCCTTCCCCACGCTGCCCCCAACGCCATCCGTGGGGTGTGGGGTCCCAGAGGTGCCCCAGGGCCGGGGGAGGGGGGGGGGAGGTCGGCGCGGTGCCCCCCCCAGTGCCGGTGTCACCGCGCTCGGCTGCGCCGGGGCCCCACGAGGGTCCAGAGTCCCCCAGAGCTGACGTCAGCCCCGTCCCCACGTGGGACATTAACCCCCCCCCCCTCCCGCGTGGGAGGCACCGCCCGCGTTAACCCTGCCGTGGCCGGCGTGGGGCAGGGCCTGCTGCCCCCCGGGGTCCCCCTGACACCCCCCACCCCGGCGCGCCGTGGGGTGACAGCAGGGTCACGGGGGGGTGACAGCAGGGTCACGGGGGGGGGTGACACAGCCACGGGGGTGGAGGCCTGGGGGGACACGGGGACTGGCCCGTGGCATCGCTTTGGTGCTGGCACCCCACTCAGGACACCCGCACCCCCCCCCCCCACTCCCCCCGGGCAGGGTGGGTGTGGGGGAGGGGGCCGCGCTCTGCCCCCACCCTGGGCCGCGCCGGAGCCGCCCGGCGGCTGCGGGGCCACGTCACCCCTGGGTGCCGCCGGCACGTCGGGGCAGGCACCCACCCACCCACCGGCACCCCACGGCGCACTGGGGGGGGGGCGCGGCGGGCACTGAGTCACCCCGAAAAGCCGGCAGCTGGAGGGGGGGGGGCAGGGAGCACCCCAGCACCAACGCACCCCAAAAAAAAACCCCTTTATTTGCCAATAAATAAACCTTTAAATAACCCGCGGAGCCATAAGCAGCGCCCGCGGGGTGGGGGGGGGTGGGGGACGATGGCGCGGGGGTCAAGGCCACCGCCGGGGTCAGGGGTCACCGCCGGGGTCAAGGTCACACGCGTGTCCCTCGTCGGTCCCACTCATCGGCTGAGGAACTGGAGGTTGATGGTGGCCTCGGGGACGAGCAGGGTGCGGGTCATGGGGCGGACGCGGGCACCGCCGGGCTCCGGTCGCACCTCGAAGCGCAGCAGGATCTGCCGAGAACCGGAGCAGGGACGTGGGGGACAGCTGGGGACACTTGGGGACACTTGGGGACAAGGGGGTGGCTCTCACCTGCGCCAGCGCCAGGTGGATCTCCAGCTCGGCGAGACGGCGGCCGACGCAGCTGCGTTTGCCGACGCCGAAGGGCAGGGAGGCGAAGGGGTGACGGGCGGCGTCGCGGCGCAACCAGCGTTCCGGGCGGAAGGAGTCGGGAGCCGGGAAGAGGCGGCCGTCGCGGGAGACGGCGTAGTGACAGAGGGTGATGAGGGTCTGGGGGGGGCGGGGGAGCCGGGGGTGAGCGGGGAGTCGGGGACCCCATGGGGGGGACGGCGGGGGGTGCCACCCAGCTCACCTCGCGGGGCACCAGGTAGTCGCCCACGCGGATGTCGCGGTCGGGGACGACGCGGGCGTTGGCGGGGATGACGGGGTAGAGCCTGCGCGGGGACGGGGGGTGCTGACGCCGAGGCCGTCACCGTCCCTGTCCTCGTCCCCATCTTCATCTTCATCCCTGTCCCCATCCTCATCTCCATCCTCATCCCCATGCCAGTCCCGTCTTCATCCCTGCCACCATCCCCATCCTCATCCTCGTTCCCATACCCAGCTCCATCTTCATCCCCGTCCTTGTCCCCATCTTCATCCCCGTCTCCATCCCTGTGCTCATCCCCATCCAGATCTTCATCTTCATCCCTGTTCTTGTCCCCATCCACATCCCCACGCCCATCCTTGTCCCCATCTTCATCCCCACCCCCGTTCCCATCCCCATCTTCATCCCCACCACCATTCCATCCCCATCCTCATCCTCATCCTCATCCCCAACCCTGTCCTTGTCCTCGTCCCAATCCTCATCCTCAGCCACATCCCTGTCCCCATCATCATCCTCATCTTCATCCCCAATCCTGTCCTTGTCCTCGTCCCGATCCTCACCCTCAGCCACATCCCTGTCCCCATCCTCATCCTCATCCCCATCCCCATCCCCGTGTCCCCGTCCCCACCTCAGGGTCTCCTTCACCACGGCCCTCAGCAGGGGCACCCTGCCCAGCGCGGTGGCCGAGGGGCTGCAGCCGGTGCCCAGCGCCGCCACCAGCTCCCGGTGCAGCGCCGCCTGCACCCCGGGGTGCCGCGCCAGCTCGTACAGGCTCCACGACAGGGTGCTGGAGATCTGCGGGGGGAGGCGGCGTCAGCGGGACCCCACGGAGATGGGGACACCACCCCACGTCCCCCTCCTCACCGTGTCCACCCCGGCTAGCAGCAGCTCGGTGACGTTGCCATAGATGACCTTCATGGGGACCTTCTCCCGGGCCAGGTGGTCGGTCAGACACGTCCTCTCCGCTGGTTCCCCCTGCTCGGCCACCTCGGCCACGCGCCGGTCGATGTGACCCTTGGCTGGAGAAGACGAAGCCCCGTGAGCGTCACCGTGACCGAGGGACGTCAGTTGTCCCCGTCTCCCCTCGGTGTCCCCTCACCGAAGGCGAACATGTAGTCCCAGGCCTCGCAGAAGGTCTGCCAGGGCTTGGGGAAGAGGCGGTGGAGGGGCTTGGGCATGGCCATGGTGAGCAGCGTCATGACGAACATGGTGTTGATGGAACGGATGAAGGTCTCCGTGTCCCGCGGCACCTCCTGCTCCAGGCAGCCCAGGCGGGAGGAGAAGAGGACGGAGGAGATGCCTGTCGGGGGAGGGGGGGAAAGGGGGTGAGCCAGGGGACAAGGGGAGCCCTGGGGACATGGGGAACACGAGGAGAACCATGGGGAACGTGGGGAGCCCTTGGAGATACTGGGGTCCTTGGGGACGTGGTGGGGACAAGGGGCATCGTGGGGAACGTGGGGAGCCCTTGGAGACACTGGGGTCCTTGGGGATGTGGTGGGGACAAGGGGCACCGTGGGGAACGTGGGGAGCCCTCGGAGACGCTGGGGTCCTTGGGGACGTGGTGGGGACAAGGGGCACCGTGGGGACCACGGGGAGCACCATGGGGGACATCAGGAGCCCTGGGGGACAGTGGAGTCCTTGGGGATGGGGTGGGGATGGGGTGGGGACAAGGGGTACCTTGGGGACATGAAGGACCTCGAACATGAGGAGCACCATGGGGAACGTGGGGAGTTCTGGGGGGGACACAAGAGTCCTTGGGGACATTGGGGGACAAAGGATGCTCTGGGGACATGGGGTGCCATGGGGGACACAGGGAGTCCCTGGGGGACATGGGGTGCCCCTGGGGGACATGGGGTGCCCCCAGGGACATGGGGAGCCCCTGAGAGACATGGGGAGACCTGGGGGGACATGGGGAGACCCTGCAGGACACGGGGACACCCTGGAGAACACAGGAGCCATGAGGACAGGGGGACAGGGCAGGTCCTGGGGCACACGGGGAGTCCCTTGAGGGACACGGGGAGCCCCAGGGGACCACAGCCCCCGGTGTCCCCCCGTTGTCCCCCCCTCACCTTCCAAACCGAACTTGTAGAACTCGGTGGCGATGTCGGGGACGAGGTGCTGGGGGTGACGGTCGCGCTGGCGCTGCAGCCGCCGCAGCAGGTCGCTCACCACGCCGGCCACCGGCCCCGCGTACCCCTCGGCCGCCCGCGGCCGCAGCAGCAGCCGCCCCAGCAACCTGCGCAGCCGCTGCCACTCCTCGCCCTCCCTGCGGGACCGGGGACAACGGGTGACGCGCGGGGACACGGGGCACACACACACCCCCCCCCCCCCAAAAAAAAAAAAGGAAGAGGCTGGCACGCCCCGGGCGCGAGCGTGGGCACCCGCGTGTGCCAACGGGCCCGTGCACGTCCCCTGCGCCCACGGGTGGGTGCCCGCGGGCAGCCGGAGGAGGCGGGGGGGGGGGCTGGCGTGGGGTTGGGGGGCTGTGCATGGGGTTGGGGGGCTGCTCATGAGGTCTGGGGGGTGCACGTGGGGTTAGGGGGAGGCGTCCACGGGGTCGGGGGGGCTGTTCGCGCGGTCTGGGGGAGCTGCGCATGGGGTTGGGGGGCGTACAACAGGGTTGGGGGGGGCTGTGCACGGAGCTGGGGGGGCTGCGCACGGGGTTGGGGGGGTGCGCGTGGCGTCGGGGGGCTGCACAGGAGCTTGGGGGACTGCGCACGGGGTCTGGGGGTGCACAAGGGGCCGGGGGGGGGCTGTTCATGGAGGCGGAGGGGCTGCGCAAGGGCTTGGGGGGCTGTAAGCGAGGTCGGCGGGGGCTCGGCATGGAGCTGGGGGGGCTGCGCACGGGGTCTGGGGGTGCACGTGGAGTCGGGGGGGGGGGCGTACACGGGGGTCAGGGGCTGTGCACGGGAGCGGGGGGGCTGTAAACAAGGCCGGGGGGGCCGTGCACGGAGCTGGGGGGCTGCGCACGGAGCCACGGGGCAGAGCACGGGGTCGGGGGGCTGCAGGCGGGGTACGGGGCCGCGTACGGGGAGATTCGGGGATACCGGTCTCCCCGCCCCGTGGCCCCGTGCCCACGCAGGGCCCGAGGCGCTCCCCCCGCAGTTACTCACATCCTGCTTGGGGGGCCGGGGGGGCTGGGGGAGCCGGGAGCGGCTGGGGGGGGGGGGGGTAGCGGCAGGGCCCGGGGGGGGCCTGAATCACGCCTGAGTCACCCCGGGCTCGCCGGGCCCTTCCCGCGCCCTTCCCGGAACGGGCGCGTGGGCACGGGGGGGGTGGGGGCGCCGGGAGCCCCTCGGGGCGCAGACACCCCGTAGCACCCACGGGAGCCCCACGGGGCAGGGAGACACCCCATAGCCCCCGGGGGAGCCCCCGGCCCCATGCGCAGCCCCCCGACCCCCTGTGCAGCCCCCTGACCCCCTGTGCAGCCCCCCAAACCCTGCACACACCCCTGACCCCCTTGTGCAGCCCCCCTGACCCCCTGTGCAGCCCCCCAACCCCCCGTGCACAGGCCCCAGATCCTTCTGTGCAGCCCCCCGACCCCCATTCACAGCCCCCAGACCCCCCTGCACAGCCCCTAGACCCCATGTGCAGCCCCCAGACCCCATCAGCAGCCCCCAGACCCCACGAGCAGCCCCCAGACCCCACCAGCAGCCCCCAGACTCCCCTGGGCAGAGCCCCCAGACCCCATCAGCAGCCCCCAGACCCCACGAGCAGCCCCCAGACCCCATCCACAGCCCTCAGATCCCCCTGGGCAGAGCCCCCAGACCCCACGAGCAGCCCCCAGACCCCCGTGGGCAGCTCCCAGGCCCCATCCACAGCCCTCAGATCCCATCAGCAGCCCCCAGACTCCATGAGTAGCCCCCAGACCCCACAAGCAGACCCCAGACCCCCTGGGCAGAGCCTCCAGACCCCATCAGCAGCCCCCAGACCCCATCCACAGCCCTCAGATCCCCGTGGGCAGCCCCCAGACGCCACCCACAGCCCCCAGACCCCACCAGCAGCCCCCAGACTCCACCAGCAGCCCCCAGCCCCCCACGAGCAGCCCCCAGCCCCACTCACGCGGTGAGCAGCCCGCAGGCGTGCCCGCGGCAGACCCGGTAATCCTTCCAGGAGGAAAGGTGGGAGCGGACGGGGAAGTCGCCCTCCTGCCGCAGCACCTGCTCGATCAGCCCGGCCTCCGCCACGTGCACCGTCAGGATGGGCCCGAAGCTCGCCTTCCACACCGGCCCGTAGCGGGCACGGCCCTCCACCTGCGGGGACACGGGGACGTGGCACCGGGGTGGCACCGGGGCGTCCCTGGGGAAGGGACCCGGAGCCTCGGGGAGATGCTGGATAGGAGAGGACCGGCCGCGGCGCGGGGGGTGGTGGGCCTGGTGTCGCGGTGGTCTCAGCCCCGCTGTGCCCACCCGTGGGTGGCCCCGGGGCCACGTCCTGGGTGCTGCTGCCCACCCGCCCCGGGAGCCCGGCCAGGGCACAGTGCGCCCGGTGAGGGGTTAACCGGGGTTAACCCGGTTAGCAGCCGCTGCTCGGTGAGAGCCCAGGGCTGGTCCCTGTCCCCACCAAGCCCCAGGGATTGAGATCAGGGTCCCCTGTCCCCACCAAGCCCCAGGGCGGTGGGATCTGGGGCCCCACTGTCCTCTCCAAGCCCCAGGGATTGAGATCGGGCTCCCCTTGTCCCTTCCAAGCCCCAAGGTGGTGGGATCGGGGTCTCCCCTGTCCCCTCCAAGACCCAGGGTGGTGGGATCTCAGTCCCCCTGTCCCCTCCAAGTCACAGGACAGCGAGACCTGAGTCCCCTCGGTCCCCTCCAAAACCCAGGGATTGAGATCGGGCTCCCCTTGTCCCCTCCAAGCCCCAGGACAGTGGGACTGGAGTTCACCCCGTCCCCTCCAAGCCCCAGAGCAGGGGGACCAGGGTCCTGCTGTCCCCACCAAGCCCCAAAGCACTGGGAACGGGGTCCCCCCTGTTCCCTCCAAGCCCCAGGTTGGTGGGACTGGGGTCCCACTATCCCTTCGAAGCTCCAGGGTGGTGGGCGCAAGGTCCCCTTATCCCTGCCAAGCCCCAGGGCAGCAAGACCAGGGTCCCCCCATCCCCCCTAATGTCCCAGGGTGGAAGGAACAGGGTCCCCTTCTCCCCTACAAGCCCCAGTCTGGTGGGACTGGAGTCCTCCCTCTTTCCCTCAAGCCCTGGGGCAGTTGGACCAGGGTCCCACTGTCCCCTCCAACCCCCAGAGAGGTGACACCGAGGTCCCTTTTTCCCCTCCAAGCCCCAGGGCAGTGGCACCAGGGTCCTGCTGTCCCCGCCAAGCCCAAAGTGGTGGGACTGGGCTCCTCTCCAGCCCCTCCAAGCCCCAGAGAGGTGGGAATGGGGTCCCCCCGTCCTTGCCAAGTCCCAGGGTTGTGAGAGCAGGGTCCCCCTGTCCCCTCCAAGCCCCAGGGCGGAGGGACTGGGGTCCCTTTGTCCCCTCCAAGCCCCAGGGCGGTGGGACTGGGGTCCCTTTGTCCCTTCCAAGCCGCAGGGCGGTCAGACCAGGATCCCGCTGTCCCCATCAAGCCCCAGGGTGGTGGCAGCAAGGTCCCCAAGTCCCCTCCAAGCTCCAAGGGAGCGAAATGCGGGTCCCCGGTGCCCCCAGCCCCGGGGCGGGAGGGGGAACGCGTCAGGTCGTCGTCCCCACCCCGTTACCTGCAGCTGGTGCAGCCTCCGCAGGCCCCCGCGGCAGAGGAGGTCGTAGAGGAAGGCGGCGGGGCTGGGCCCCGGCATCTCGGCCAGGCTGCGGGGGCCGCGGGTGGCGGCGGGGGGGGGGACCGGGGGGCGCCGGGGGACCCCCAGCTCCGGGAGGCAGCGGGACAGCAGGGCCGCCCGGGCGGGCAGGCGCAGGCTCTGCGGCATGGCGGGGGTGCCCTGGGGAGGCGGCGGGTGGCCCTGGGGACACGCGTGGCCGGGGACACGGGGGGAGCGGGGGGACGCGCCTCGACTGAGCCGCTGGCATCGGCCGGGACCTTTATAAGCGCCCACGTGGAGCTGGGCGAGCCCCGCCCCTTTCTGCATGTGACCACGCCCCTTCTGCCGCCAAACCCCGCCCCAAACCTCGCCCCCTTTCTGTCTCCAAGCTCCGCCCCTTCTGTCTCCAAGCCCCGCCCCGCCCTCCCGCGGGGGGGATTTGCATAAAGGATCCCCCCGGGCCAATCAGGGCGCGGGAGGGGCCGGGGCGGTCACGTGGGGGCTCGGGGCGGGGGCAGGGGCTCCCACGCGTGGGCACAGCCACGAGCACCCACGGGCACCCCCCCACGCACCCCCCCAGTCCCAGTCCCAAACTGGTTCCCAGCACCCCCCAAACTGGGGGTGGGTGGGGCCGAGCACCCCCACGGGGACACTGCGGGGGGGACCCTGTCCCCACGGGGGAAGGGGACAGTGACAGGGAGGACACGCAGCCCCCCCATCCCCCACATGGCCCCCCCATTTCCAGCAGCCCAGTGACCCTCCTCCCAGTTCAACCAGTGCCCCCAGTCCCATGGGAAGCCTGGGGGAGGGGCTAGCCCGACCCCCCCCCTCCCCCGTGGGGGGGACACGGGGGTGCCCCCCCTCCCCCGCCCCCGCCGGATTCTCGGGAATTACCGGCTTGCGACACCGGAAACGCCGGGCTGCGCCGGTGGAAACCCCCCACCCGTGGGGGGGGGAACTGGGGGCCCCCAACCCCCCCCACCCCGCGGGGGGGGGGGCAATTCCCGACACCCCTCCCCCCTGGGGTGAGTGGGGGGGGGGTGGGGGGGCTGCGGTGACGGCGCGGCCAGGAGGGGACCAGGCTTGGGGAGACGCTGGTGGCTTTATTCTGAAATTGGGGGGCTGGGGGGGGGGCCACGGAGGGACCCCCCCTGCGTGGGGGGAGGGGGGGGCAGCTGAGACCTGTCCCGCTCGTGTCCCCTCAGGTGTCCCCCCCCGGGGCCGGATCCTGGAGGCGGCGGAAGACGGCAGGGAAGATCTGGCGGCCACCGCGCTGCACCTTCCGGCCCTCCTCCGTGGAGGTGCCCAGCCGGGCCACGATGGGGTCGGCACCCTGGGGGGGGGGGGGCCGGAGGGGGGGGCCAGTGAGTCCCCAGTGGGCTCCCAGTGAGTCCCCAGTGGGCTCCCAGTGGCCCCCCCCCCCTCCCCCCAGCTCACCAGCTGGGCCAGCGGCACCTCCTCGAAGAGCGGGTGCTCCCCAAAATGCTTCACCATCCACTCGTGGAGCTCCGCCACGTCCGTCACCGTGTACACCAGCCCCTGGGGACGGCCCCGGTATCACCTGGGGGGGGGGGGGGGCCCAAAACCCCCCACCCCCTCCCAGCAGGGCTGGATTCCACCCACTCCCCCCCGGTGCTTCCCGGTGTGTCCCTGGGGGAAGGAAATTTGGGGGGGGGGGGGAAGGAAACTTGAGGGGGGGGAGGGATGGGGGGCACAGGGAGGGGGTGGGGACACTGGAGGGGGGGGGTTGGGGACATGGGGTGACACGGGGAGGTGGGGGTCCCGGGGGGGGCTCACCCCGGGGCGCAGGACGTAGCCGTACTCGGCCAGCAGCGTGGGGCTGATGATTCGCCACTTGTGCTTCGTCCGCTTGAAGTGGGGGTCGGGGAAGAGGAAGAACATCTTGCTGAGCTGGGGGGGCGAGAAAATATGGGAGGGGGGGGGGGTCAGCACCCCGCTGGGCACCGACTCCCCCCTCCCCCCACCTCCGCTCGGCGCTGGGGAGGGGGCACGGGGTGCTGGGGGGTGGGCAGGGTGCGTGGGGACACCGGGGTGTTGGTTTTGGGGGGGATCTTGGGGATGTAGGGGGGGTCGAGGTTTTTTTTGGGGGGTCCCAGGGTTTTTTTGGGGGGGTCCCAGGGTTTTTTTTTTTTTTGGGGGGGGGTCCTCACCTGCGCTTTGCGGAAGAAGTGGGGGGGGTGTTTCATGGCGTTGGCGCGCAGGCAGGCGACGTTGCCGAAGCGGCCGGGCTGGGCCGCCCGCAGCGCCCGGATGCGCTCCCCGGCGAAGGCGGCCACCTTCACCCGCAGCTCCAGCCCCAGCATCAGGGTGCGGGGGAAGAGGGGGGACAGCTCCACTGCGGGGGGGGCGGGGTCGGGGGGCACCCCCACCCCTGCTGGGCCCCCCCTCCCCGAGTCCTGCTCGCTCAGCAGCCCCCCCCAAGTGCCCCCCCATAGCCGCAGCTCCCCCCAGTGTCCCCCCCAATAGCCACAGCCCCCCCACAGCCCCCCCCGTGTCCCCCCCATAGCCACAGCCCCCCCAAGTGTCCCCCCACAGCCACAGGCCCCCCATAGCCCCCCAGTGTCCCCCCTAATAGCCACAGCCCCCCCATAGCTCACTCCAAGTGCCCCCCCATAGCCACAGCCTCCCCATAGCCCCCCCAGTGTCCCCCCTCATAGCTGCAGCCCCCCCCAGTGTCCCCCCAAAAGCCATAGCCCCCCCACAGCCCCCCCAGTGTCCCCCCCAATAGCCACAGCCCCCCCATGTCCCCCCAATAGCCATAGCCCCCCCCACAGCCCCCCCAGTGTCCCCCCAATAGCCACAGCCCCCCCATAGCTCACCCCAAGTGCCCCCCCCATAGCCCCCCGCAGTATCCCCTCCATAGCCACAGCCCCCCCACAGCCCCCAGCCCCCCCATAGCCCCCCCAGTGTCCCCCCATAGCCACAGCCCCCCCATAGCCCCCCCAGTGTCCCCCCCATAGCCGCAGCCCCCCCATAGCCCCCCCCAGTGCCACTCAGCCCCCCTGGGGCCCTCACCCCCACTCACCCAGCCCCCCCCATTCCCCCCCCCGGGTGCCCCCCCACTCACCCAGCCCCCCACCACAGCCACAGCCCCCCCATTCCCCCCCTTGCCCCCCCCAATCATCCAGCCCCCCCGTTCCCCCCATGCCCCCCCCGCTCATCCAGCCCCCCCGTTCCCCCCCCCGGTGCCCCCCACCTCACCCAGCCCCCCACCACAGCCCCCCCGTTCCCTCCCATGCCCCCCCCCGATCACCCAGCCCCCCCCCGTTCCCCCCCCGGTGCCCCCCCGCTCACCCAGCAGCCCCCCGTAGCCGCAGCCCACGTCGGCGAACTCCACGCGGGGGGGCGGCTGGGCGGGGGGGGCGGCGGGCGGGAAGAAGGCCGGGAAGAGCGGGGCCCAGTCCATGTCCTGCGGCCTGGCGGGGCTGCGGGACCGGCGTCACGCGTGGGGGGGGCAGCGGGGGGGTCCCGGGCCCGGGTCACCGTGGCGGGGGGGGGGGGGTGTCCCGGTTCCCCGCGGTGCCAGGCCGGGCTGCGAGGGGGGAACCCGGTGTTACCGGGGGGCTGTGAGGGGGTCCCGGACCCGGCCGGAGGAGGGGGGGGGGCGGTGCAACCGGGCGGGCTGTGAGGGGGGGGGCCGGCCATGACGGGGGTCCCGGACCCGGCCGGGGGGGGCCCGGTGTTACCGGTGGGGCTGTGAAGGGGTCCCGGCCATGACAGGGGACCCAGCAGCCCCGGACCGGGCCGTGAGGAGGAGCCCGGACCGGTATTACCGGGGTGGGGAGGGAAGTCCCGGGGCCCGGCCGTGAGGGGGGTCCCGGTGTTACCGGGGGGGCTGTGAGGGGGGGGCCCGGTTCCCGTCGGTCCCGTACGGGGCCGTGAGGGCGTCCCGGACGCGGCCGGGGGAGGGGTCCCGGTGTTACCGGGGGAGCTGGGAGGGAGGGGTCCGGTTCCCGTCGGTGCCGTGAGGGGGTCCCGGTGTTACCGGGGGGACTGTGAGGGGGGGGGCCCGGTTCCCGTCGGTCCCGTACGGGGCCGTGAGGGCGTCCCGGACCCGGCCGGGGGAGGGGTCCCGGTGTTACCGGGGGGGCTGGGAGGGGTCCCGGGGTCCCGGCCGGGGCGGTGGGCGGCGCCGGGCCCGGCCGCACTCACTAGCGCAGCGTGTGGTCGGCCAGCGGGTTGGCGTGCGCCCGCTGCCGGTAAAACCGCTTCTGCGGCGGCGCCGCCGCCTCCTCCATGGCGGCCCCGGGGCGCGGCGAGAGGAGCGGGCGCCGCCCATAGACGTCACCGCGCGGCGCCGCCGATCGACGTCACCTCCGCACCTGCCGCCAGGGGCGGGGCCTGGGCAAGCTCCGCCCCTCCCCGCGCCTTCCCGGTGCTCCCCAGTCTGACCAGTGCCCCGCCCCCTCCCCCCAGTGCCCCCCGGCCCTCCCATGACGTGCCAACCCCCCCAGTGCTCCCAGTGCCCCCCAGTCGCCCCATTACCCCAGGGCCCTCACGCTGCTCCAGTGCCCTCCAGTATCCCCCAGTGCCCCCCGTATCCCCCAGTGCCCCCCAGTGCTGCCCAGCGCCCCAGGGTCCCCATGTTTCCCCAGTGCCCCCCAGTACCTTGGGACCACGTGCTGCCCAGTGCCTCCAAGTACCCCCCAGTACCCCCCAGTATGCTAGGTCCTCACGCTGCCTGAGTGGCCTCCAGTGCCCCCCAGTCCCCCCCAGTGCTGCCCAGTGCCCCAGGGACCTCACACTGTCCCAGTGCGCCCCAGTCCCCCCAGTCCTCCAGTGCGCCCCAGTCCTCCAGTGCCCCCCAGTCCCCCCCAGTGCTGCCCAGTCCTCCCAGTCCTCCAGTGCGCCCCAGTCCTCCAGTGCCCCCCAGTCCCCCCAGTGCTGCCCAGTGCCCCAGGGACCTCACACTGTCCCAGTGCGCCCCAGTCCCCCCAGTCCTCCAGTGTGCCCCAGTCCTCCAGTGCCCCCCAGTCGCCCCCAGTGCTGCCCAGTCCTCCCAGTCCTCCAGTGCCCTCCAGTCCCTCCCAGTGCCCCCCAGTGCTGCCCAGCACCCCAGGGACCTCCCACACTGTCTAGTCGTCCCAGTCCCCAGTCCTCCAGTGCGCCCCCAGTCCTCCGAGTGCCCCAGTCCCCAGTGCTGCCCAGTGCCCCAGGGACCTCACACTGTCCCAGTGCGCCCCAGTCCCCCCAGTCCTCCAGTGCGCCCCAGTCCTCCAGTGCCCCCCAGTCCCCCCCAGTGCTGCCCAGTCCTCCCAGTCCTCCAGTGCGCCCCAGTCCTCCAGTGCCCCCCAGTCCCCCCAGTGCTGCCCAGTGCCCCAGGGACCTCACACTGTCCCAGTGCGCCCCAGTCCCCCCAGTCCTCCAGTGTGCCCCAGTCCTCCAGTGCCCCCCAGTCGCCCCCAGTGCTGCCCAGTCCTCCCAGTCCTCCAGTGCCCTCCAGTCCCTCCCAGTGCCCCCCAGTGCTGCCCAGCACCCCAGGGACGTGGCACTGCCCCAGTGCCCCCATTGCTGCCCAGCCCCCCCAGTCTCCCCAGCCCCCCCCCAGCCCCTCCTCAGCCCCCCACAGTCCTTCCCAGTCCTTCCCAGTCCCTCCCAGTCCCCCAGCACCGGGCCCTTCCCGGCACGGGGGCGGTTGGGGAATTCGGGCTGTGGTGAAGCCGGGGGCGAGTTCTGAGAAAGCCCAGCAGAACCAGGGGGACCAGGGGAGGGAGGTGCAGGGGAGTTAGTAACAGGGCTGGGTCCGTCCGTCCGTCCCGTCCGTCCTTCCAGGAACGGCGCCCGCGGGTGACTCAGGGCGGGAAGTCACGGGGCTGCGCGGGGGGGCGGGACACGGGGGTCAAGCCCACACCCCCCCCCCCGCCACCCCCCCCCGCAGGGTGCCCCGACCCCCGCCCCCCGGGGACACCGTGCCCCCGCCGCGGCCACAAGCATTAACCCGGTGACGTGCGGCGGTGACGCGGGCGGCCGGGGGGTGGCCCGGGGGGGTGGCCCGGGGGGGTGGCCCCGGGGCGGGTTGTTCATTAGCCCCAGGGGACCCCCCGGGGGGTCACACCCCCCCCCCCCCGGTTACTGTTTATCCCGGTGATCCCGGCTCTGGGAGTGGGGCTGTGCTGGCGCTGCGGGGGGCTGGCACCGGGAGGGGACTGTCCCCGTGTGTCCCCCACCTCGGCCGGGGGCTCTCCCGCTGCTGGGACACCACGGCCGGGGACAGGGACACCGGGGTGAGCAGGGACGGGGCCACCGCGTCCGAGGACAAGTGGGTAAGGGACACAGGGGCCAGGGACATGGGGCTGGGGACAACCGGGGACAGGGACACCAGGGCCAAGGCCACCATGACCAGGGACACCAGGATCAGGGACACTGGGATCAGGGACACCATGGCTAAGGTCACCATGACCAGGGACACCAGGATCAGGGACACCAGGACCAAGGCCACCATGACCAGGGACACCAAGATCAGGGACACTGCGGTCAGGGACACCAGGATCAGGGACACCAGGATCAGGGACACCATGGCCAAGGCCACCGTGACCAGGGACACCAAGA
Source organism: Puffinus mauretanicus (assembly GCA_023333565.1). Lineage (NCBI taxonomy): Eukaryota > Metazoa > Chordata > Aves > Procellariiformes > Procellariidae > Puffinus > Puffinus mauretanicus. Next base: position 14,485 of record JAJKFH010001752.1, on the reverse strand, counting down.
TCAGGGACACTGCGGTCAGGGACACCAGGATCAGGGACACTGGGGTCAGGGACACCATGGTTAAGGTCACCATGACCAGGGACACCAGGATCAGGGACACCAGGACCAAGGCCACCATGACCAGGGACACCATGACCAGGGACACCAGGATCAGGGACACTGGGATCAGGGACACCATGGCCAAGGCCACCGTGACCAGGGACACCAGGATCAGGGACACTGGGGTCAGGGACACCATGGCCAAGGCCACCGTGACCAGGGACACCAGGATCAGGGACACTGCGGTCAGGGACACCATGGCCAAGGCCACCGTGACCAGGGACACCAGGATCAGGGACACTGGGATCAGGGACACCATGGCCAAGGCCACCGTGACCAGGGACACCAGGATCAGGGACACTGGGGTCAGGGACACCATGGCCAAGGCCACCGTGACCAGGGACACCAGGATCAGGGACACTGCGGTCAGGGACACCATGGCCAAGGCCACCATGACCAGGGACACCAGGATCAGGGACACTGGGATCAGGGACACCATGGCCAAGGCCACCGTGACCAGGGACACCAGGATCAGGGACACTGGGATCAGGGACACCAGGGCTGGGGACACGATGACCAAGGCCACCAGGGCTGGGGACACTGGGGCTGGGGACACCAGGGCTGGGATCCAGGCCCTTCCCAGGGACCAGGGCTGTGGTGGCACTGGTGTTGATGGGACAGGGACAGGAGCGGGAGGGGACGGAGGATGGCATCAGCGTGAGCAGGATGAAGCCACGGGACAGACCTGGAACAGGACGGGGACCAGTGGGCTCCGACTGGGATGGGGTCGGGGATGGGACTGGGCTGGCTCGGAGCAAGGTGACACCAGGGACAGGACCGGGAAGGGACGGGGACAGGGGCGGGATGGGGCAGGAAAGGGGCTGGGACTGGTGGGCTGGGGACACTGGAGATGGGGCAGGGGACACCGGGATGGGGCAGGGGACACTGGGATGGGGGAGGGGGCACCAGGACAGGGCAGGGGACACTGGGGACCATCCTGGGGACACCAGGATAGGGCAGGGGACACCGGGATGGGGGAGGGGACACCAGGACAGGGCAGGGGACACTGGGATGGGGGAGGGGACACCAGGACAGGGCAGGGGACACCGGGGACCATCCTGGGGACACCAGGACAGGGCAGGGGACACTGGGGACCATCCTGGGGACACCGGGACAGGGCAGGGGACACCGGGACGGGGCAGGGGACACCAGCGACCCGCCTGGGGACACCGGGACGGGACCAGGCAGGGCGCCGTGGGCGGAGCTCCAGACCCCGCCCCTCTCGGGGGCGGGACGGTATCCGCTCTGACCAATCGCGAGCGGGTGCGCGGCTCGGCCCCGCCCCTCCGCCAAGATGGCTGCGCCCGGCTGCCACGTGGGGGCCCGGCGGGAGGCGGTGGCGGCGGCGGCGGGGACCGGGGAGGGGGAGGAAGCGGAAGAGGAAGCGGAAGAGGAAGCGGAAGCGGAAGAGCCCGCGGCCGGGGCGCTGCGGTCCGTGTTCCCCCGCGACCCCGCGCTCTTCGCCGACGCCTTCCCGGTGGAGCGCCGGTACCGGCTCTGCGGACGCGTCCTCCGCATCGCGCAGCACCACGGGCCGCGGCTGGGGCTGGCCGCCTCCGTCTGGGAGGCGGTGCGTGGGGGGGCGGCGGGGGGACCGGGGGGGATGGATGGGGGGGGGGGGTCAAGGGGGCGGGGGGCACCGAGAGAATGGGGGGGGGCACCGGGGGATGGGATTCCCGGGGATCCTGGGGGTGGGGGAGACCCTGGGGGGCACCGGGAGCACATGGGGGGGCCCGGGGGGGGGGGGGTGTCTGGGCTGAGCAGCGCCCCAGGCGGGGGGTGCCGGGAGGGGGAGGGGGCGCTGTCCCCACGCCCCCCCAGCCGCCCCGTGTCCCCCCCCGGTGTCGTGTCCCCCCCCCAGGCCCTGTCCCTGTGCCGGTTCCTGGAGGAGCAGCGCTTCGACTTCCGGGGCCGGAGGGTGATCGAGCTGGGCGCCGGCACCGGCATCGTCGGCATCCTCGCCGCCTTGCTGGGTGCGCGGCGGGGCTGGGGGGGGCCACCCATGGGGCTGGGGGGGCACCCATGGCGGGGCCACCCATGGGGCTGGGCGGGCACCCATGGCGGGGCCACCCATGGAGCTGGGGGGGCACCCATGGGGGTCCACTCATGGAGCTGGGGGGGGCACCCATGAGGGTGGGGGAGGCACCCATGGAGGGGGCCACCCATGCAGCTGGGGGGCACCCATGGAGCTGGGGGGGGCACCTATGGGGTGGCACCCATGAAGCTGGGAAGGCCACCCATGAGGGTGAGGGAGGCACCCATGGAGGGGGCCACCCATGGAGCTGGGGGGGTTCACCATGGAGCTGGGGGAGCACCCATGGGGGGGGGCACCCATGGAGCTGGGGGGATTCACTCATGGAGCTGGGGGGGGCTCCCATGGGGGGGTTACCCATGGAGCTGGGGGTGGGGCACCGACCCCATCCAAACTCCTCTTCCCGTTCCCGTGCCCAGTATGGAACTGGAAATGCGGCACGGCCGACTGGTGCAAGCAGCCCTGGTGTTTGGTGGGTCTGGGCGGGGGGGGTGTTAGGGGGCGGGTGACCCCCCCTCTGACCCCCCCCCGCCCCCCCCTTTAGGAGGGGACGTCACCATCACGGACCAACCGGCGGCGTTAGAACAAATCCGGGAAAATGTCCGGCTGAACTTCCCGGTGGCGGCGCCGCGGCCGCGGGTGCGAGCCCTGGTGTGGGGCCAGGACGAAGGCTCCTTCCCCCGGGAATACGAGGTGATCCTGGGGTCGGACATCGTGTACCACCCCCCCTCCTTCCCCCCCCTCCTGGGCACCCTGCGGCACCTCTGCGGCCCCCGCTCCCTCGCCCTCCTTTGTGCCAAAATGCGGGGGGGGGACGGCGGCGCTCGCCGCTTTTTCCGACAGATGTTACCTCCGTATTTTCGGATCCAGCTGTTGCGGCGGGAGCCAGAGGAGGAGATCGAGATCTATAGGGTGACCTGTAGGGGTGGGGAGGGGGACCCTGTGGAAGAGGATGGGGTGGGGGGCACCCCCGATTTCGGTGACGTTCGGGGAGGGGCCGTGCCCTAAGGGGGATTAAATGGGGCCCCTGAGGGGCCTCGGCTCACCCGGCTGTGTCTGATTTGGGGGGGTCGGGGGGGATGGGGGGAGCCGGGATGGGGGGGGGGGGCTGCACGTGGGGGGGTGCTTGGGGGGGGGGCTGGGCAAGGCGGGGGGGGGCTCTGTAAGGGTCTGGGGGGGCCTGGCCAGGCGGCTTTAGAAGGGTCTGGGGGATCGGGGGGGGGCTCTCTAGAGGTCTGGGGTTCTCTGTGAGGGGGTGGGGGGGCCTCGCCAGGCTAGGTGGTCTCTATAGGGGTCTGGGGGGGGCTCTATAAGGGTTGGGGGGGGCTCACCAGGGCTGGGGGGGCTCCTATAGGGGTCTGTGGAAGGGCTGGTCAGGGTTGAGGGGGGCTGTATTAGAGCTGGGGGGGGGGCGCTGGCCAGGGCCGGCGGGGCTCTGTAGGGGATTGGGGGCATCTCGTCAGGGCCAGTGGGAGTCTACAGGGCCTTGGGGGCCCTCTATAGGGGTCTGGGGGGGGGTCTATAGGCCCGCGGGTCTCGCCCCCTTCCCATCCAATGGCGCGGCGCCGTCGCGCCCGGAGTGACGTCACGCGCACCCCATCTATCCCGGCAGCCAATCGGCGGCCGGGCCCCGGCCCGGCGCATGCGCCCTGAGCGCGCCCGGGCCGCTCTGACCCCCGACGGCGCCCGTAGAGCGGCGCCGTGACGTCACCGGCGCGCGCCGTGGGCAGGGGCCGGGGCCGGGATGCAGCGGGCGGCGCGGAGCGCGGTGTGCGGGGCCGCGCGGGTGAGCGGCGGGGCCGACCTCAACCGGGACCCCCCTCCGGAACCCCCCGCCCTCCGGGGCACCCCCCGTCTCCGGGACCCCCCCGGGACCCCCCCTCGGCTGCCCCCCGCCCTGGGGACCCCTCCTCTCCCCCCGGGACCGTCCCGGGGCTCATTCCCGCAGACCCGAGCCCGCCCCACACACACCGGGACCCCCCTGGGGCTCCTCCTCCGCCTCCAGGCTCCCCGGCACCGGGACCCCCCCCCCCCCGGGGCCTCTTCCCACCAACCGGGGCCCTCCTGGGGTTCCCCGCCCCGGGACCCCTCCGCACCGCCCCGAGTCCCCGGACACCTCGCTCCCCTCCGGGAGGGGGGTTGGGGGGTCCCGGTGCCGCCTCACGCCCCGCCCCCGCAGGTCCCCCCGGCCCGGTTCTTCCGCGCCGCCCCCCCGGTGCTGGCGGCGGACAAGGAGGCGCTGCTGGAGCTGCGGCGGCGAACGGGGCTGCCGTTCCTGCAGTGCCGGGAAGCGCTGCGGCGCTGCGGGGGGGAGCTGGGGCAGGTGGGGGGGGAGAAGCGGGGGAGGGGGGGGCAGGGACCGGGGGGGGCTGGGGGAGACCGGGGGGGGTGGGGATCAGGAGGGGGGATGGGGGACCGGAGGGGGGGGGGGGGGATCAGGAGGGGGGATGGGGACCTGGGGGGGGAAGCAAGGGGGGGCGGGGGGACAGGACCTGGGGGGGATGGGGACCGGGAAGGGGGGATGGGGAGGCAACCGGGGGAGGGTGGAGGAATTGGGGGGACCCGGGCGGAGGGGGGGGGGGGCGAGGAGGGGGGATAGGATGGGGACCCGGGGGGGACCAGGACAGGGGATGGGGACGGGGAGCCATGAGGGGGGGCATGGACCTGGGGGGGGAACACGGGGACCTGGGGGGGGACACGGGGACCTCGGGGGGGGGGTGAGGAGGGGGGAGGATGGGGGTGGGAGGGGAAACTGGGGGGGGAGCCAAGGGGGGGATCTGGAGGGGAAGGGAGTGGGGGTGGGGGACACACGACCCGGGGGGGAGCCCTGCCCCCCCCTTGTGCCCATCCCCCCCGTGACCCCCCCCCCCGTGTGTCCACCCCCCGTGTCCCCCCCCCAGGCGGAGGCCTGGCTGCAGGAGCAGGCGCAGCGGCAGGGCTGGAGCAAAGCCACCCAAGTGCAGGGGCGCCGGACGCGGGAGGGGCTGGTGGGGCTGCTGCGGGAGGGGCCGGCGGCCGCCATGGTGGAGGTGGGTGACACGGGGGGAGGGTCGGGGACACGCGGGGACACAGACACACGCACGCACGCTGTCGCTCCCGTAGGTGAACTGCGAGACGGATTTCGTGGCCAGAAACGCCGAATTCCAGCGGCTGGTGGAGCAGGCGGCGCTGGGCACCATGGCCCATTGCCGCGCCGCCGCCGCGCCGCCCGCCTGCTGCACCAAGGTGAGGGGAGGGGGGGGTAACCCCCAGAACACCCCCCCCCTCCCCCAGAACCCCCCCAAAAACTCCTCTCCCCTCTCTCACAGCACCTGCTGCGGGAGGATGAGCTGGCCCAGCTTCGGGGGGGGGACGGGGGGACTCTGCTCAGCGACCACCTCGCGCTGGCCATAGGTGAGTGCTGGGGACCCCCCAAAACCCACCCTGGGGTGGGTGGGGGAGAACCCCCGGGGGGGCAGGAACCCCTGGGGGGGGCAGGAACCCCTGGAGGGGGGGGCAGGAACCCCTGGCGGGGTCAGAAACCCCTGAGCAGTGACCGGAGCCACATCCTGGGGACAAGCACACGGCTCGGGAAGGGGTTTGGGGACAGGGAAAGGGGGGGCTGGGGTAGGACCCCCCCCCCACATCCCCTCCCCAGGGCCACATCCTGCCAACCCCCGTTTTTTTAGGGAAATTGGGTGAAAACCTGATCCTGCGCCGCGCCGCTTGGCTGCGGGTGCCGGAGGAGGACGGCTACATCGCCGCCTACGCCCACGGGTGGCTGCCGGCCGCCGCGCCGGTGGCCATGGGGACGTACGGGGCGCTGGTGGCCTGTCGGGTGACGGACCCGCGGCCCCCGGCGGCGACGCTGGAGGAGGTGGGGCGGAAGGTGGCCCAGCACGTGGTGGGGATGGCACCCACGGCCGTGGGGACCCCCCAGGACCAGCCCCGGGGGGAGGAGGAGACGCGGCTGCTGGCGCAGAGCTTCCTGCTGGAGCCCAGCCTCACCGTGGGGCAGTTCCTGGGGGCGCGGGGGGCGCTGGCGGTGCGGGACTTCCTGCGCTTCCGCTGCGGAGAGGAGCCCCCCGGCCAGGGGGGGTAGAGCCGGGGGAGCGCGGCCCCACGGCGAGCTCAGCCCCACACCCCGGGTCAGGCTCAGCCCCACACCCCGAGTCAGGATCAGCCCCACACTGAGCTCAGCCCCACACCCCGGGTCAGGATCAGCCCCATGGCAAGCTCAGCCCCACACCCCGGGTCAGGATCAGCCCCACAGCGAGCTCAGCCCCACACCCTGGGTCAGGATCAGCCCCACACTGAGCTCAGCCCCACACCTCAGGTCAGGATCAGCCCCACAGCGAGCTCAGCCCCACACCCTGGGTCAGGATCAGCCCCACACTGAGCTCAGCCCCACACCTCAGGTCAGGATCAGCCCCACAGCGAGCTCAGCCCCACACCCTGGGTCCGGATCAGCCCCACACTGAGCTCAGCCCCACACCTCGAGTCAGGATCAGCCCCATGGCGAGCTCAGCCCCAAGCCCCTGGGTCTGGATCAGCCCCACACCCCGTGCCCGGATCAGGCCCTCGCTGGGCGCCCCGGCAGCGGGAGGGGGGAGGTGGAGGGGTTGGGGGGTGCGTGGGGGGGGTTGGGGGGGGTGGGGGCAGCGTGAGCCCCCCCGGTGTCTCGGGAGGACGAATAAAGCCGTGGCGGAACCGGCCCCGGGTGCTCTGTGGGGTGGGAACGCGGCGGGGCCCTGCCCCCCCCCCAGCTCTGCCCGGGAGCTGCCCCCCAACATCCCTGTGCCCCCGAGCCGCCACTTCTTTTCTACTGTTTTTTTAATGGCAAATCGGTGCAAAACGTCCAAAACCGGGGGGCGGGGGCAGAGAAAAGGGGTGTGATGGGGGGGGGGGCTGCACCCAGGACCCCCCAAAGGCGGGGGGGGGGGGACGACGCTGGGGCTGTTCTGGGGGGCCCTTTCTGGCCCCCTTGGGCTGAGCAGGGGCCACCGGCCGCCTTTGGTGGTGACAGCGGGGGGGGGGGGGTGTCACAGCCCCGAGTCCCCATCTTGGCACTGGGGGGGGAACGGGACGAGAGACATCGAGGGGGGACAAGGGACACGGGGGGGAGGGGGACAAGGGCCACCGGTGGCCGAAGGACGGGGCTCTCCCCCTCCCCCAGCACGGCCACCGTCCAGGACTGCATCCCCGGGGGCTGCCACCCCCCCGGTCCCCATGTCCCCCCCCCGTGTCCCCCCCCCCTCCGGCCCCGTGTCGTCACCGGCCGCCTCCCGGGACAAGTAACCGGGAACAGGCCGGGCTGGAACAGCCTATCCTGGATTACTTGAACCGGGCCGCGGCCGCCGGTCCCGCTGGCCCCCCCGCGCCCCCCCCGGTGCCCCCCCGCCCCTCCCGGCCGATGTCCCCCCTCCCTCTGCGTCCCCGGGTCACGGTGTCCCTGTCGGGGGGGATTCGGGGAGCCCCCTCCCCCCCCCATAACCCCACACCGGGGGGGGTCCCTGCCCCCCTCCCCTCCCCTCCCCCCCGGGCAGCCCCTCACCCCGGCCTCGGTCCTGCCCCCCCCCGGGGGGGCGGGGACACGACGGGGGGGGGTGGACAGCGAGGGGGACAATAATGGGGGGGCATGAACGGGGGTGACAGCGGGGGGGGGGACAGTGAGGGGACACACGCGCCGCCCAGCCCCCCACCCGGGGGGCTCCGCCCCGCCCCCCCCCGGCCCGACCTGCCCCGCGCCGCCGGCGGGGGCTCGGCCCCCCCCTCCCCCCCGGTACCTGCCGCCTCGCGCCGCCGTCGAGCCCGGGGGGGGGGGGGGGGGGGGGGGGGGGGGGGCCCCGCACCGGGGGGGAGGTGCCCGCACGCGCCCGCCGGAGGAAACGGGGCCGCGGCGCGAGGCTTCAGGCTCCCCGGCCGGGCCGGGATGGGGGGGGCGGGGCGGGGGGCGGGGGGGAGGGGCGGGGTGGGGGAGGGGCGGGGTGGGGGAGGGGGGAGGGGCGGCCGCGTCCGGCGCTTTGTTATTTTGTTATCGACGCCGGCGGGCGGGGGGCGGGGGGGGAGCCTTGAAACGGCCGGCGGGCGCTGACTGGGCGGGCGGCGGGCGGGGGCGGAGCCGCGGCGCCGGGATTGGCCGGGCGGCGCGCGGGGGCGGGGCCCGGCGGTGTTTACCTCGCAAACATTCCAGGCGCCGCGGGCGGGGGCGGGGCGTCCCGCGGAGGACACGCCCCCTCCTCCGGAGAGGGCGGGGCTTCGGGGTGGACCCGGCGGGGGGCGGGGCGGGGGGCGTGTCCCGGGTTTTGCCCCACGGCCCCCCCTCTGCCCCACAGAGCCCCGTGGTCTCCCGCCCCACACCCCACGGTCCTGTCACCTCCTGCCCCATAGAGCCCATCGCCTCCTGCCCCACAGCCCCCATCGCCTCCTGCCCCACAGATCCCATCACCTCCTGCCCCACACCCCATGGCCCTGTCACCTGCTGCCCCACGGCCCCCATCACCTCCTGCCCCACGGCCCCCATCGCCTCCTGCCCCACACCCCATGGCCCTGTCACCTGCTGCCCCACGGCCCTCATCGCCTCCTGCCCCACGGCCCCACGGCCCTGTCACCTCCCGCCCCACAGAGCCCATCACCTCCTGCCCCACGGCCCCCATCACCTCCCGCCCCATAGAGCCCATCGCCTCCCGCCCCATAGAGCCCATCACCTCCTGCCCCATAGAGCCCATCACCTCCTGCCCCACGGCCCCCATCACCTCCTGCCCCACAACCCACCCCACGGTCTGCTGCCCCCTCTGCCCCACAACCCCCCATCCTCTGCCCCAGCCCCGCCAGCCCCACCTCGGGCTCTGGGCGCCGCCCCCAAGCACGGGGCCAAGGGCCGGCACGGTGGGACCCACGCCCCCCCCCCCCATCCTCCCACACTGGGGGGGAGGGCATTGCCCCCCAACCACCCCCCGAAGGGCCGAATCCAGCCCAGCCCCACTGCGCCGCGCGCCCCATCGATGGGGCTGACGGTCGATGGCTGCCCCCAGTACCCCCAGTGCCCCCAGTGCCCTCTTCCACCTGCCCCAAATCACCACAAAACGGACCCAAACCAGCCCCGGGAGCGCTGGGACGAAGGACGCGGGGCCCCGACCTCCCGGTCCTGGCGGCACCGTGCAAAGATCCGCCGGGAAAGGCCGGACCCCGCCGGCGAACGCGGCCCGGCTGCTGCCGGGAAACGCTAACGCCGATTTTTTTTGCTTTTGCAAAAATTTGCTTTTTTTCGGAAATTTCAGCCCCTTTTCTGCTTGAAAACCTGGTGAATTGTTATTTTTTCTTTAATAAGAAGCGAAATGCCCCGTTTTCCCCTGTTTATTTACGAGAGGGAAGCGTGACGGGGGGCGTTTTGGCTGGGGGGGGGGCCCTGCCACGCCGCAGCATCACCGTAAAGGCCGGATTTAAACAAATTCCTCCTCTTTCACCCCAAATTCTTCCTATTTCACCCCCAAAATAACCCCAACCCCCCCCCGACAGGCAGAGCGATGGCTGACAAGCAGCGGGAGCCGAGCTGTCACGGGGGATGTTTTGGGACCCCCCCCCTCCCCCAAATTCAGCCCCCCCCAAAATATGGAGGTGCTCGTGCCCGGCCCCCCGCGTGGGGGCCCCACACAGCCGCCGGTGCCCTCGGGAGGCTCCCGATCCCCCCCCCCCGGCCCCGTTCCCTCCCTCCCGCTCCCCACCCCGGGGTCGCCGGGCACGGGGGGAGGGGCAGCCCCGGGGGGGGTCAGGCCCCGGCACCTGCGCCAAACCCTCCCTCCTTGGGCCGAGGGGGGGCTGAGAGCAGGAGGGGGCTCCCGCCCTCCCTCCCTCCCTCTCTCCCTCCCTCCATGCACCCCCCTCTCCCGCCACCCCTCCATCCCTTCATCTCTCTCCAGCCCTCCCTCAATCCATCCCTCCCTCCACCCCCTCCTTCATCCCTCCCTCCCTCCAGCCCTTCACCTCTCCCTCAGCCCCTCCCTCAATCCATCCCTCCATGTCTTCCTCCCTCCCTCCCTCCCGCCCTCCATCCCTTCACCTCTCCCTCCATCCCTCCTGCCATCCCTCCCTCAATCCATCCCTTCCTTCATCCCCTCCTTCATCCCTCTCTCCCTCCATCCCTCCATGTCTCCCTCCCTCCCTCTCTCCCTCCATCCCTCCATGCGTTCTTCCCTCCCTCCATCCCTCTCTCCCTCCCTCCCTCCATGCGTTCTTCCCTCCCTCCATTCCTTCCTCCATCCCTCCCTCCCTCCAAGCCTCCATCCCTTCATCTCTCCCCATCCCTCCCTCCGTCCCTCCCTCCAGCCCTTCACCTCCCTCTAAATCCCTCTCTCCCTCCATCCCTCCATGTCTTCCTCCCTCCCTCCCTCCCTCCATCCCTTCACCTCTCCCTCCCTCCCTCAATCCATCCCCTCCTTCATCCCTCTCTCCCTCCCTCCCTCCCTCCCTCCCTCCCTCCCTCCATCCCTTCACCTCTCCCTCCGTCCCTCCTGCCATCCCTTCCTTCATCCCCTCCTTCATCCCTCTCTCCCTCCCTCCCTCCGACTCGGCTCCACTTTTACTCCAACCGCCCCCCCCGCAGGAGCGGAATAAACCCCGTGCCCTGATCCGCACCTCCCCCGTGGAATGACCCCAGAATTTGGGGATAATTACCCCAGAATTGGGGGTTTAATGACCCCAGACGCTGCTGGTGGGGCGCATCTCCATCCCGCTGCTCCGATTTGGGGTTCGGGATCCCGGGAATCGGGGAGCTGCTCCCTGCAACAGTGGGATGAGCAAACCCGCAGGTGGGCTAATAATATTTTTTGGGGGGGTTTGGGGCTTTTTACGTAAAAGCATCGGCCGCGGGGACGGTTCGCTCATCTGGGAGTGAAAAGCTCGCTTGGAATTGCTGGGAAAAAGGTAAAAAATCATCAATAATGGGTTTAAACATATTTTTTTTTCGCCTGGATGCTGCAGAGAGGGTGAGAAATCGGGGATGCCCTTCAGTGGTCCGGCCCTAGAAAACCCCAAACTCCTGTGATAAATTATCAGATCTCCAATAACGTGAATATTCCCCCATTTTAGGGGCCGTTTCCCGAGTTGTAAATGAGAAAACAGCGCGACGCTCCCGGCCGGGGAAATCTGGGGAGAAAAAGGGTAAATCGGGTTTTTTTTAAGCTGTTGTTGAAATAAAGGAGGGGAAGCCGTGGTTTGTGGGTCCGTAACGGGTCCCTGGGGATGCTGGGGGGGCTCAGAGCCCCCCTGCTCCGGCCGGGAGCGAGGACACCCCCCCTCCCAGCCTCCCCCAAAATGCCACGCGCAACGGGATCGTCCCCAAAATCCCCATGGAGAACCCCAAAACCGGTGGGATGAGGATGTCGCCGCCGGCAGGGAGATGCTGCCGGGGACCGGGGTGCTCTGGGGATGCTCTCGGGGGTCGGATCCCTGCGGATGCTCCCTCCCTGCTCCAGCCCCAGCCCGGAGCCGCCATCCCGCAACCGCCCGGCCCCGCTGACACAAACCTCGCCCCGAAAACCCCGGGCGGGGCCGGGGGGTCCCGGCATCCCAAGGGGGGTTTGCTCCGCACTCCGGCACGACCCCGCGGCGGTTTCCCGGGAACCCGGACGTGCGGATGCTGACGGCGGCCCCGTGACAACGCCGGATCCCCCGGGATTCACGACGAAGTCCTGGGGGAAAATTCCGTTCCTCCCAAATTAAGCACCAAAACGCGTGGCGGGAGCAGCGCTGGCCGTTTCCAGCAACAAACGGGACGAGGCGGGACTCGCGCCCCGGGGCGAGGAGCCGGGGGGGCCCCGGGGCCCGTTGGGGCAGAGCCGACGGGTTTCGGCCGTTCCCCGCCGGGACCTCGGGGCCGGGAGAGGGGGGGGGCTGGTCCCGAGGGGAGGGGGCGAAAGACACTGGAAAAACAACAGAGGCTAAAAAAGCAATGAGGAAAGCTTAGCAAACTTAAGCTGAGCTTAGCAAAACGGTAAGCAAGGCTTAGCAAGGCTAAGGAAAGATAAGCAAGGTTTAGAGAACCTTAGCAAAAAAGCAAGGTTTAGCTCAGTTAAGCAAGGCTTAGGAAAGCTTAGCTCAGTTAAGCAAGCTTAGCTCAGTTAAGCAAGCCTTAGCAAAGCTTAACTAGCTTAGGCAAGGCTTAGCAAGGCTTAGCTCAGTTAAGCAAGGCTTAGCAAAGCTTAGCTCAGTTAAGCAAGGCTTAGCAAGGCTTAGCTCAGTTAAGCAAGGCTTAGCAAGGCTTAGCTCAGTTTAAGGCTTAGCAAGGCTTAGCTCAGTTAAGCAAGGCTTAGCAAGGCTAAGGAAAGATAAGCAAGGTTTAGAGAACCTTAGCAAAAAAGCAAGGTTTAGCTCAGTTAAGCAAGGCTTAGGAAAGCTTAGCTCAGTTAAGCAAGCTTAGCTCAGTTAAGCAAGCCTTAGCAAAGCTTAACTAGCTTAGGCAAGGCTTAGCAAGGCTTAGCTCAGTTAAGCAAGGCTTAGCAAAGCTTAGCTCAGTTAAGCAAGGCTTAGCAAGGCTTAGCTCAGTTAAGCAAGGCTTAGCAAGGCTTAGCTCAGTTTAAGGCTTAGCAAGGCTTAGCTCAGTTAAGCAAGGCTTAGCAAGGCTAAGGAAAGATAAGCAAGGTTTAGAGAACCTTAGCAAAAAAGCAAGGTTTAGCTCAGTTAAGCAAGGCTTAGGAAAGCTTAGCTCAGTTAAGCAAGCTTAGCTCAGTTAAGCAAGCCTTAGCAAAGCTTAACTAGCTTAGGCAAGGCTTAGCAAGGCTTAGCTCAGTTAAGCAAGGCTTAGCAAAGCTTAGCTCAGTTAAGCAAGGCTTAGCAAGGCTTAGCTCAGTTAAGCAAGGCTTAGCAAGGCTTAGCTCAGTTTAAGGCTTAGCAAGGCTTAGCTCAGTTAAGCAAGGCTTAGCAAGGCTAAGGAAAGATAAGCAAGGTTTAGAGAACCTTAGCAAAAAAGCAAGGTTTAGCTCAGTTAAGCAAGGCTTAGGAAAGCTTAGCTCAGTTAAGCAAGCTTAGCTCAGTTAAGCAAGCCTTAGCAAAGCTTAACTAGCTTAGGCAAGGCTTAGCAAGGCTTAGCTCAGTTAAGCAAGGCTTAGCAAAGCTTAGCTCAGTTAAGCAAGGCTTAGCAAGGCTTAGCTCAGTTAAGCAAGGCTTAGCAAGGCTTAGCTCAGTTTAAGGCTTAGCAAGGCTTAGCTCAGTTAAGCAAGGCTTAGCAAGGCTAAGGAAAGATAAGCAAGGTTTAGAGAACCTTAGCAAAAAAGCAAGGTTTAGCTCAGTTAAGCAAGGCTTAGGAAAGCTTAGCTCAGTTAAGCAAGCTTAGCTCAGTTAAGCAAGCCTTAGCAAAGCTTAACTAGCTTAGGCAAGGCTTAGCAAGGCTTAGCTCAGTTAAGCAAGGCTTAGCAAAGCTTAGCTCAGTTAAGCAAGGCTTAGCAAGGCTTAGCTCAGTTAAGCAAGGCTTAGCAAGGCTTAGCTCAGTTTAAGGCTTAGCAAGGCTTAGCTCAGTTAAGCAAGGCTTAGCAAGGCTAAGGAAAGATAAGCAAGGTTTAGAGAACCTTAGCAAAAAAGCAAGGTTTAGCTCAGTTAAGCAAGGCTTAGGAAAGCTTAGCTCAGTTAAGCAAGCTTAGCTCAGTTAAGCAAGCCTTAGCAAAGCTTAACTAGCTTAGGCAAGGCTTAGCAAGGCTTAGCTCAGTTAAGCAAGGCTTAGCAAAGCTTAGCTCAGTTAAGCAAGGCTTAGCAAGGCTTAGCTCAGTTAAGCAAGGCTTAGCAAGGCTTAGCTCAGTTTAAGGCTTAGCAAGGCTTAGCTCAGTTAAGCAAGGCTTAGCAAGGCTAAGGAAAGATAAGCAAGGTTTAGAGAACCTTAGCAAAAAAGCAAGGTTTAGCTCAGTTAAGCAAGGCTTAGGAAAGCTTAGCTCAGTTAAGCAAGGCTTAGAAAGCTCAGTTAAGCAAGGCTTAGAAAGGCTTAGCTCAGTTAAGCAAGCCTTAGCTCCGTTAAGCAAGGCTTAGCTCAGTTAAGCAAGGATTAGCAAGGCTTAGCTCAGTTAAGCAAGGATTAGCAAAGCTTAGCTCAGTTAAGCAAGGCTTGGAAAGGCTTAGCTCAGTTAAGCAAGGCTTAGCTCAGTTAAGCAAGGCTTAGCTCAGTTAAGAAAGGCTTAGCAAGGCTTAGCTCAGTTAAGCAAGGCTTAGCAAAGCTTAGCTAGCTTAGGCAACGCTTAGCAAGGCTTAGCAAGGCTTAGCTCAGTTAAGCAAGGCTTAGCAAGGCTTAGCTCATTTAAGCAAGGCTTAGCAAAGCTTAGCTAGCTTAGGCAAGGCTTAGCTCGGTTAAGGAAGGCTTAGCTCAGTTAAGCAAGGCTTAGCAAAGCTTAGCTA
>JAJKFH010000749.1:0-10884 GCA_023333565.1 Puffinus mauretanicus | reverse complement strand
CCTCCCGGCATTAAAGAGCCGCCGCCTCCGCCCGCCTCCTCTTCCTCCGCCCGGGGGGTGCGGGGGGTGCAGGGGGGGCTGGGGGGTGCAGGGGGTGCTGGGGGGCTGGGGGGTGCGGGGGGTGCGGGGGCTGCGGGGGCCCGACTTTCGGGAGAAGGTACGGGGTGGGGGAGTTGCTGGGCCGGGGCAAGGAGCCGGGTACAGTGAGAAGAGGGGCAAGGTTAGGGTTAGGCTGGGTTAGGGTGGGTTAGGGTGGGTTAGGCAGGGGTTAGGCTGGGTTAAGGTAAGTTTAGGCAGAGTTAGGCAAAGTTTAGGCAAGGTTAGACTGGGTTAGGAAGAGTTAAACTGGGTTAGCCAGCGTTAAAGTAGGGTTTAGGCAGGGCTAAGCAGGGTTAGGCAGGGTTTAGGCTGCATTTAGGCAGCGTTTAAGCAGGGTTAAGCTGGGTTAGAGAGGATTAAGGTAGAGTTAGGCCAGGTTAAGCAAGGTTTAGACAGAGTTAGGCTGGACATGAAAAAGAGATCTTTTATGCGGGGGGCGGTGGGACACAGGACCGCGAGAGCATCACACGCGTGTGCGAGGGGCCGTGCGC
The DNA here is from genome assembly GCA_023333565.1 of Puffinus mauretanicus. Taxonomy (NCBI): domain Eukaryota; kingdom Metazoa; phylum Chordata; class Aves; order Procellariiformes; family Procellariidae; genus Puffinus; species Puffinus mauretanicus. Next base: position 10,294 of record JAJKFH010000749.1, on the reverse strand, counting down.
GTCACACGCGTGCACGAGGGTCCCTCCTCCCGTCACCTCCTTTACTACAAAGCCAGCCCCGCGTGGGGCACCCCGGACCCCCGGGACCAGCCGGGGGGCCCCGAGCCCCCCGACCCCCCGCGGGGGACCCAGGCATCCAGGATGGCCCCCTATTTCCGCCTGACCTCGGAGTAGACGGTGCCGCCGTCGAGCCGGGGGGGGCTGTGGGGCGCCGGCCCCCCCGGGGCGCTGAAGGTCAGGGTCGAGTACTTGACCTCCTCCTGCAAGGCAGCACCGCGCGCTGGGGACCCAGGGGTCCGGGCCCCACAGCCCCCCTAGAACGGGGAGGGCACCCAGGGGTCTGGGCCCCACAGCCCCCCCACAATGGGGAGGGGACCCATGCCCGGCCGCACAGCCCCCCCAGAACGGGGAGGGGACCCAGGGGTTCAGACCCCACAGCCCCCCAGAACGGGGAGGGGACCCAAGGGTCCGGGCCCCGCAGCCCCCCCAGAACGGGGAGGGCACCCAGGGGTCCGGGCCCCACAGTCCCCCAGAATGGGGAGGGCACCCAGGGGTCCGAGCCCCACAGCCCCCCCAGAACGGGGAGGGGGCCCAGGCCCCCCAAACACTGCCAGACCCCCTTACCGTGCTGTCCACGCCATCTGCAGCCGGGGCCTCTGTGGGGCAGAGAGGGGGTGAGATGAGCCCCCCATGGGCTGGGGGTCCCCACGACACCCCGAGACGTGGCGGGGGGGGGGTCACGCAGCTCACCTGAGGGGGGGGCGCTGGGTTTGGCTCCGTCAGGGGAGGTGGGAGCGGAGGCCCTGGGGACAGAGGGGAGCCCTGAGCGGGGCCGGGGGGCCGGGGGGGGCCGGGGGGGCCCAGGGGGTCCCGGGGGGTCCCACCCCGTTACCTGCCGACGCGGCGCCAGAGCAGGAACCCCGCGGCCCCCAGCAGCCCCAGCCCCAGCAGCGTCCCCAGGACGACGCCGGCGATGGCCCCGCTGCCCAGACCTGGGGGGAGGCGGAGGGGCGCCCCGAAGGGGGGGGCCCCGGCAGCGAGGGAGCGGGGGCCGCCTCGGGGACCCGGCGTGGGGGGCGGCACCCCCGCCCCGTGCCGGGGCCCCCCCCCGGCCCCCGCCGCCCCCGGCCCCACTCACCCTCCTCCTGCAGCAGCAGCACGGCGGCCTCGGCGGCGCGGCCCAGGGCGGGGTTGGTGGCCCGGCAGCGGTACTCGCCGGCCTGGCCGGGGTCCCCGAAGTCGAGGCGCAGGCAGCTGCCGGCGGCCAGGCTGGCGTTGCCGCGGGCCCAGGCGAAGAGGGGCGGCGGGGCGGCGGCGGCGGCGCAGCGCAGCTCCAGGTGGGAGCCCAGCCGCAGGCGCAGGGGGCCCGGCGGGGTGACGGTGACGCCGTCGGGGCCGTCTGCGGGCGGAGGGGCGAGGGGTGGCGGGGACGGCGGCGGGGGGACACGGGGGACGCGGGGATTGGGGACGGCGTGCGGCCGGGACAGGGACAGCGCGGGACACGTGGGGATGGGGACGGACGCGGGGGGCGGTGATGGCGCGGGGGCAGAGGGGACGTGGGGACAGGGTGGCGTGGGGTATGCGGGGATGGGGACAGGGACATCGTGGGGGGCACAGGGATGGACACGGGGACAGAGGGGACGTGGGGACAGGATGGCGTGGGGGACATGGGGATGGGGACAGGGACGTCGTGGGGGACACAGGGACAGAGGGGACGTGGGGACAGGGTGGCATGGGGCATGTGGGGATGGGGACACGGGACAGCGATGGCGTGGGAGCACGGGGACGGGGAGAGACATGGGTGACGCAGGGACAGGGACACCGTGGGGGATGGGACGGGGACGGCACGGGACGTGCGGGGATGGGGACGGACACGAGGACGGCACAGGGGATGCGGGGACGGGGACGCCGTGGAGACTCACAGACAACGGTGATGTTGATGTCATCGCTGCGGTTGGTGCTGATGGCGTTGCTGACCTGGCAGGCGTAGGTGCCGGCGTCACCTCGCTGCGCCGGCCGCACTGTCAGCGTGCGGTTGTCCAGGGACAGGGACAGGCGGCCGCCGGCCGACACCGGCGCCCCGTCGCGCAGCCAGGCCACCGTCTGGGTGCCGGGGGGGCTGTGGCAGGTCAGGGTGACGGTGTCGTTCTCTGTCACCATCACGTTGTCCGGCGTCACCGCCGGCTGCGTCAGCAGCTCTGCGAGCAGAGGGGCGCGTGGAGGTCAGGGGGTCCCGGCTCGAGCTGCGCCCTCGCACCCGCTCCCCCGCGGCTCCCCCCTCGCTGCGCGGCGCGGCGGCGGGGACGGCGGCGGTGGCATCGGTGGGGACGGCGGCACCGGCGTCCCTGGCTACTCACCCCAGACCCGCAGCTCGAGCCGGGAGCTGTTCCGGCTGCGGCCGCTGTGGGGGTTCAGGGCCTGGCAGATGTAGCCCCCCCCGTGCGCTGGGGACAGGCGGTCGAGGACCCAGGTGGCCCCGGGGTGCCGGGTCGCCCCGAAAAACCAGGTGTAGTGGGGGGCCGGGACGGCGGCGGCAGCGCAGGTCAGCGTCAGGGGGGACCCAACCGGCAGGTTGAGGGGCCCCGGCGGGGTGACAGTGACGGCGTCGGGACCGTCTGCGGGGAGAGGGGTCAGGGGCGGCGCAGGGGGCAGGGGGACGGCGCGGGGACGGCGTGGGGACAGGGGCGGCACAGGGTCGTGGGGATGGGGCTGACGGCGGCGCTGGGGACTCGGGGACAGACACAGGGACAGCATGGGGATGGGGGGACGGACATGGGGAGGGTGCTGGGGACATGGGGACGGACACAGGGACAGCATGGGGATGGGGGGAGGGCACTGGGGACATGGGGACAGACACAGGGACAGCATGGGGATGGGGGGAGGGCGCTGGGGACACGGGGACAGACACAGGGACAGCATGGGGATGGGGGGAGGGCGCTGGGGACATGAGGACAAGCACAGGGACAGCATGGGGACGGGGGCACAGCTGTGGAGAGGGCACTGGGGACATGGGGATGGACATGGGGACAGTGTGGGGGACGTGCAGACAAGCACGGCACGGGGTCGTGGGGATGGGGCCGACGACCATGCTGGGGACATGGGGACAGACACAGGGACAGCGCAGAGACGTGGGGACGGAGACAGGGTCGACGCTGGGGACATGGGGACGAAGAGAGGGTCAGCACGGGGGAGGTGGGGACAGACACAAGGATGGCGCTCGGGACACGGGGACAGACACGGGGATGGCGGAGGAGACATGGGGACAAACATGGGGACGGCGCAGGACACGCGGGGACAGCCATGGGGCCAGCACGGGGGACAGGGACGCCGTGGGGACTCACAGACGACAGTGACGGTGGCATCGTCACTGCGGTTGGTGCTGATGGCGTTGCTGACCTGGCAGGCATAGGCGCCGGCGTCACCCCGCTGCGCCGGCCGCACCGTCAGCGTGCGGTTGTCCAGGGACAGGGACAGGCGGCCGCCGGCCGACACCGGCGCCCCGTCGCGCAGCCAGGCCACCCTCTGGGTGCTGGGGGGGCTGTGGCAGGTCAGGGTGACGGTGTCGTTCTCCGTCACCGTCACGTTGTTCGGCGTCACCGCCGGCTGCGTCAGCGGGACTGCGCGGGGGACAGACGGTGTCACCGGGGCCTGAGGACACCGGGGCGGGGGGAAACGGGGCAGACAGGTCGGGATCGGGTCAGCACTGCCCTGCGCGGGGACGGGGACAGCGATGGGGGTCCCGAGTGCCCCCCGTATCCGGATGCTCCCCCCTCCCAGTGTCACCCTGTTTCCGTCCTGAAACCCCCGGAGGGGACACGGGTTTGTCCCCACGTCCCTGGGGGGGGACGGGTTTGTCCCCACGCCCCCGTACGGAAACCCCGGGGCTTGTCCCTGCCCACGATGCCGCGGGGACGCACACGCAGCCCCCAGGTCGGGGTGGCCCCCAGCCCCCCAAACCCCTCGCGCCCAGCGCGGCACAGGAAGGCGGAAGCGCAGCCGGTGGTTAATGATTCACCGGGTCCCACCGGCGGGGGGGACGGGACGGGGACGGGGACGCCTCCGGCACCCCGAAACGACGCAGCAGGCAGAGGTATGGCGCGGCCAAAGGCCGCCGGGCGCGTCGCGGTCCCCACCCTCCCCGTGCCCTTCGCTCGGGGGTTTCGGCGCTCGCCGGGGCGGAACGGCAGCCAAGAGGACGCCGGCCGGCTGGCATCTGGCCCCGGATAGGGCCCGGCCGGTCCGGCAGTGCCACGAGCGTCGGGGACTCACCGTGGACGATCAGGTCGATGCTGGCGGTGGTGACGGCGGGTTGCCGCACGGTCACGGTGTAGGCGCCGCTGTCGTTCAGCCGCAGGCGGGTGATGCGCATGGAGCAGTCGGCGGCGCCCGTCTCCCGCCCGGTGTACGCCGGCCCGTTCTGCTGCCCCAGGTCCGGCTCCCCGAAGTAGTTGAAGATCTCGAAGTCGACGTCAGCGGTGGCCGCCCGGTGCCAGGAGCAGAACAAGACCCTGCCGGGCGCCGGCTCCAGCGTGAAGGAGACGTCCCCCCCTGCCCGGGCGGCCGCGGGGTCCTGGCGCAGGGCGAAGCGGGGGGCCTGGCCCCGCGCCGGCGGGGGGCAGGAGAGCAGGAGGGCGGCTGCGGGGGGGAGGAGGCGGTGTCAGACGCGTCCCCGGGGGGTTTCGTGGCGGGATGGACCCCCGAGGCTGGAGGGGACCCCGAGACGGACCCGCCGGTGGGCCCCAGGAGGGAGGGGACCCCCGGGGACCCCGGGAGGGCCCCGAAGGCGGAGGGGCCCCGTCGCGCCCCGCCGCTCCCCACCTGCCAGGACAGCGGCGCTGCCGGGGCTCCGCGGGGGGCCCGGCGCTCGGTGGCCCATGGCGGCTCACCCGGGTCGTGCCTGCAGCCGTGGCCGGTGAGAGGGAGGGGACAGCGCGGCCCTCCCCAGGGGACGGGCCTCCCCGTGCCAGCCCCGCGGCGGCACGTGCGCCGGGACCCACCGGCGTCACCGCGGCGCGCAGCCCGGGGCGCCCTGGCACGGCCGCAGCCCCTCCCCGGGGAACGGAGCCCCCCCGGGGGCACCGGGGGCGTGGGGTGAAAGAGGCCGGGGCCGGTGATGGGCACCGGGGGCTACTGGGGGGGGCCCAACCGCCCCCCAAACCAGGGCCTGCGATGGGGGTGCCCCGAAAGGCCACGAGGGAGACGGGGATGGCGTGGGGACGTGGGGATGGGGATGGAGGTGGGGACAGCACAGAGGGGACAGGGACAGCATGAGGGGCATGGGGACAGCCCAGGGGACATGAGGACATGGACACAGACATGGGGATGGGGATCGACCTAGGGACAGCCCAGGGGACATGGGGATGGAGATGGGGACAGTGTGAGCACGTGGGCACGGGGATGGACGTGGGGACAGCACAGAGGGGACAGGGACAGCATGAGGAGCATGGGGACAGCCCAGGGGACATGGGGATGGAGATGGGGACAGTGTGAGGACGTGGGCACAGGGATGGACGTGGGGACAGCACAGAGGGGACAGGGACAGCATGAGGGGCATGGGGACAGCCCAGGGGACATGGCTGAGATGGGGACAGTGTGGGAGGACGGGCACGGGATGGGACGGGGACAGCACAGAGGGGACAGGGACAGCATGAGGGGGCTGGGGATGCCCAGGGGACACACATGGGGACATGGACACAGACATGGGATGGGATCTGCATATAGGGACAGCCTAGGGGACATGGGGATGGATATGGGGACAGTGTGAGGACGGGCACAGGGATGGACGGGGGACAGCACAGAGGGACAGGGACAGCATGAGGGGTATGGGGACAGCCCAGAGGACATGGGGATGGAGATGGGGACAATGTGAGGACGTGGGCACAGGGATGGACGTGGGGACAGCACAGAGGGGACAGGGACAGCATGAGGGGCATGGGGACAGCCCAGGGGACATGGGGATGGAGATGGGGACAGTGTGAGGACGTGGGCACGGGGATGGACGTGGGGACAGCACAGAGGGGACAGGGACAGCATGGGGGACATAGGAACAGCACACGAGACACGGGGATGGTGCGGGGGACATACGGACAGGGATGGACATGGGGACAGCACTGAGCGTACAATGACAGCATGGGAGACATGGGGACAGCGCAGGGGACACACGGACAGCGCAGGGCACATGGGGATGCTGTGGGGGACCTAAGGATGAGAAGGGACATGGTGACAACACAGAGAATATGGGGACAGCCCAGGGGACAGCGCAGGGGACATAGGGATGGCGTGGGGGACGTAAGAACAGAGATGGACATGGGCACAGCACACAGGGGACAGGGACAGCGTGGGGGACACGGCGACAGCGGGGCGGGGGACACTCACCCCACGAGCATGGCGTCACCCCGGCTCCGGCACGAAGGCGACGTCCCCCCGCTGCCAGGTGACGTGGGGGTCTCGGTGGGGAGAGGGGCCCCGACGGCGGCTGTGGGGAAGGCGCCGTCAGCTTGGGGGGGTCTGGGTTCCCAACAGGGGGCCCGGGGCCGGTGTGGGGGTCCCGGTGCCACCATCCCTCACCCGCCACGAGCAGCCGTCCCCAAAACCTGCCCCCCACCCTGCCGCCCACCGAGGGTGCCCCCCAGCCCCCCAGCCCCAAACCCCATGAAACCCAGGGTCTTCCCGGGGGGCCCGGAGCCCATTTTGGGGGGCGCGGGTGCCAGTGAGGGCACGGCAGGCGGGCGGGCGCCCCGCCAAACACCTCCAGGTGCTTCCCGGCAGTGCCGCCCCACGCCGGGGGGGTCAGGGGTGGCGGCGGGGGGATAAAGGCACGGCAGGGGCCCCCCACGGGGAAAATGGCTCCGTTGCTGCTGCTGCTGCTGCTGCTGCTGCTGGGGGTCCCCGCCGCCCCCCGGCCCCCCCAGAGCCTCCCAGGGGTGGGGGGTGCCCGCCGGCATCGTCCCCCCCCGGCGATGCCCCCCCCGAAGTCTGGGGGTGCTCACAGCGTCAGCGGCCCGGCAGCCCCCCCGCGACGATCGTGTGCCTGCAGGAGAGAGGGTGAGGGAGCGCCGGGGGGGGGGGGGACGGTTTGGGGGACCCCTCTGACCCCCTCCGCACCCCTCTGCCCCTCCAGGGTCCTCTCATCCCCCCAGGAGCCGCAGGCAGGGACGGTGCCCCCCGCACTGCCGCCTGCGCGCCCCCACCAAGGGGCTGTCCCTGCCGCTCTAGGGACCCCCGGACCCCCCTGGACACGCATGGACCCCCCTGGACCCCCTCGGACCAGCATGGACCCCCCCGGACTCCCCCTTTGACCCTCCTGACCCCTTGGTCCCCCCCGACCCCTACAGATCCCCTGTGCCCCCCAAAGCCCCCCCGAACCCCCTGAGCCCCTCTGTGACCCCCCCCAACCTCCTTTGACCCCGGAACACCCCTTCAGCCTTCCCGACCCCCCCCCGACCTCCCTGTGACCCCCCCCCGCACCACTCTTCACCCCCCCCGAGCCCCCCCCGCACTCCCCTTCAGCCTCCCCGAACCTCGCCGACCCCCCTGTGACCCCCCCGTGGTCCCCTCGCCCCCCCCTTCAGCCCCCCAGGACCCGCCCGTGACCCCTCCACACCCCCTTCAGCCCCCCCTGAGCCCCCCCCGACCCCCCTGTGATCCCCCCGCGGCCCCCTCGCCCCCCTCGCCCCCCCCTTCAGCCCTCCTGAGCCCCCTTTAACCGCCCCGGCCCCCTCTGACCGCCGGGGCCGCCCTTGACCCCGCGGCCCCTGGGGGGCGGGGGGTCAGGGGTGTCCGGGGTCAGAGGTCAGGGGTCACGACCTCCCCCCCCCCAATAAAGGCCTCAGCAAAGCGCCGACTCCGCCGCGCCGTGCCAGGGGTCACGACCCCGCGGGGGCGCGCCGAGGGTCGGGGGTCGGCGCGCATGCGCAGCTGGGGGGGGGGGCGGTGGCGGTTGCCAGGGCGACGCGCGCGGCGCCCGGCGGCGATTGGGCGTCGCGCGTCACGTGCCCGGAAGCGGCGGGGCGGCGGAGCGCAGGTGGGAGAGAGCCCGGGGCGGGGGGACCCCGAAAGTGTGGGGGGGGGGGACCCCGAAAGTGTGGGGGACCCCGAAACGGGGGGCGAAACGGGGGGCGAAACACCCCAGCGCGGGGCGGCGTGGGCGCCAGGCCCGCAACGGGGGGGCCGCGCACCCCACGGTCACCCCACGGTCACCCCACGGTCACCCAGACCCCCCCCTGTGCCGCACCGTCACCCCACCGTCACTCGGACCCCCCCCTGTACCCCACTGTCACCCCACCGTCACTCGGACACCCCCCCTGTACCCCACGGTCACCTCACGGTCACCCCACCGTCACCCCACGGTCACTCGGACACCCCCCTGCGCCCCACGGTCACCCCACCATCACCCCACCGTCACTCAGACGCCCCCCTGTACCCCACGGTCACCCCGCGGCCACCCCACCGTCACTCGGACACCCCCCTGTGCCCAACGGTCACCCCACAGTCACCCCACCGTCACTCGGACACCCCCCCTGTACCCCACGGTCACCCCACGGTCACTCGGACACCCCCCTGTACCCCACCGTCACCCCACCGTCACCCCATCGTCACTCGGACACCCCCCTGTGCCCCACAGTCACCCCGCCGTCACTCGGACACCCCCCTGTACCCCACGGTCACCCCGCGGCCACCCACGCGCGTCCCTGTGCCCCACGGCCACCTCCTGGCTGCCCCACAGCTGCCCTGTGGCTGCTCGGTCACGTGCCAGTGCCCCGTATCCACCCCACGGTCACCCAGGCACGACCCCCTGCCCCGCTGCCGCCCCGCAGTTCCCCCACAGCCACCCCACGGCCGGCTGGGCTTGTCCCCGTGCCCTTGGCCCCAGTCTGGGGGCGCACGGGGACGTCGCCGTCCCCGCAGCCACCCCCGTCCCCGTCCCCCCTGCCCCAGTGTCCCTGGCCCGTCCCCGTCCCCCCTGCCCCACTCCCTTGCTCAACCCCGGCCAGCCCCTGCCCCAGACACCCCCGGGGCCCCCGGCCCCCGCCTCCTGCTCCCCCGGGGCGGAGCTGCTGCTCTGCAAGGGGGTGCCGGCACCCCGGAGCCCTTCCTCGTCCCCTCTGCCCCACTTGCCCGGCCCCACGAGCCCCAGACGCCTCCCTGGAGCCCCCCAGAACCAGCCCCCCACGTCCCACCTCCTTCGCTCCTCCCTGGGGTGGCGCCGGCGTCTTATAATGGGGCACCGGCACCCGTAGCTGGTCCTCGCCCCCGCCGCCCCGCTGCCTTGGCCCCATAACTGACCCTCGCCCCCCTGCCCCGCTGCCTTGGCCCCATAACTGACCCTTGCCCCCCTGCCCCAGCCCCGTAGCCCTTCCCGGCCGCCTCCCGGGCCCCCCCGTGCCAGCCTCCCGCTCCTCCCGGGGGCGGAGGGGCCGGTTCATAAGGGGGTGCGGGCACCCGCTGACCCTCCCGCCCCGGCAGCATGGACGCCCGGCCGCTCTTCCAGTCGCTGCAGGCGCTGGCCGAGGACAACGCCTCCTTCTTCCAGCGGAGCGGCACCGAGAGCGGCCGCCGCTTCGCCGCCGCCTTCGCCGCGCTGCGGGAGCACGGCCGGCGCCTGGAGCCGGCCCTGCGGCACTTCGCCCGCCTCTACCACCGCTTCGACCTGGACGAGGCCACGCCGGGCAACGGCTACCGCAGCCTGGTGCAGACGGCGCGCTGCTGCCTGGCCCACGCCGTCCACAAGAGCCGCTACGTGGCTGCCCACCGCCGCAGCATCTTCTTCCGCGCCGGGCACAACGTGGCCGAGCTGGAGGCCTACTGCGCCGCGCTGGCCCAGCTGCGCGCCCTGCTCTGCCTGGCCCAGCGGCTACTGGCCCACAACCGCCCCGGCTGCCTCTTCCCGCCCGAGGAGGACGGCCTGAGCGAGCTGATGCTGCGCGAGTACAGCACCATGCAGAACGGCTGCTTCTACGGCCGCTGCCTCGGCTTCCAGGTGACGGGGACGCGGGGACACCGAGACGGCTTTGCGTCGGGGTTTGGGTCTGGGGGACGTGGGGACGTAGGGACGGGTTGGCGTGGGGCCACCGAGACGGCTTTGCGTGGGGGTTTGGGTCTTGGGGACGTGGGGACAGGTCGGCGTGGGGACACCGAGACGGCTTTGTGTGGGGGTTTGGGTCTGGGGGACGTGGGGACAGGTTGGCACAGGGACGTGGGGACACGGGGACGAGCTTGCACGGGGCCTTGCGTTAGCGACGGACGGGGACGTGGGGACACGGCGCCTCGGAGCCGTGCGGGGACAGGCCGGGAC
>JAJKFH010001482.1:0-18313 GCA_023333565.1 Puffinus mauretanicus | reverse complement strand
GTGCAGCGTGGTGCAGCACGGCGCAGCGTGGCACAGCATGGCACAGCACGGCACAGCACGGCGCAGCGTGGCACAGCATGGCACAGCATGGCACAGCACGGCACAGCATGGCACGGTGCATTGTGGCATAGCATGGCGCAGCGTGACACGGCGCAGCGTGGCATGTGCAGCATGGCGCAGCGTGGCACGGCGCAGCACGGTGCAGCATGGCGCAGTGTGGCGCAGCACGGCATGGTGCAGCATGGCACAGCATGGTGCATCATGGCACAGCATGGCGCAGTGTGGCACAGCACGGTGCAGCGTGGCACGGTGCAGCATGGCATAGTGCTGCGTGGCATGGCACGGCACAGCATGGTGCAGCGTGGCACAGTATGGCACAGCATGGCGCGGCGCAGCACAGTGCAGCGTGGCACGGCGTGGCGCGGCATAGCGCATTGTGGCACAGCATGGCGCAGCATGGCACCCCATTGCACCCCTTACACCCCGTTGCACCCCCCTTGCACCCTCCTGCACCCCATTGCACCCCATGGCACCCTCCTGCACCCCCTTGCAGCCCTGCACAGCATGGCGCAGCGTGGCACACACGGGGTGGCACACACGGGGTGCCACATGCGGGGTGCCACGTGCCGGGTGCCACACGCGGGGTGCCACACGCGGGGTGTCACACGCGGGGTGCCACACACGGGGTGCCACACGCGGGGTGCCACACGCGGGGTGCCACACGCGGGGTGTCACACGCGGGGTGTCACACACGGGGTGGCACACGCGGGGTGTCACACACGGGGTGCCACACATGGGGTGCCACACGTGGGGTGCCACACGCGGGGTGCCACACGCGGGGTGTCACACACGGGGTGCCACACGCGGGGTGCCACACGCGGGGTGCCACACGCGGGGTGTCACACACGGGGTGCCACACGCGGGGTGCCACACGCGGGGTGGCACACGCGGGGTGGCACACGCGGGGTGCCACACGCGGGGTGCCACGCGCGGGGTCCGGCTGTCGGGGTGACGCGGTGCCCGCAGGCGCGCTGGACCCCTGGCACGTGCTGAGCGCGGGGGGCGGCCGTTCGGGGGTGCTGATCGCGGGGGCCTCCCACTGCGCCGACATGGCCCCCCCACGGCCCGGGGACCCCCCGGCGCTGAGGGCCGCCCGCCAGGTGAGTGGGGGGGGGGGGTGGAGGGTGTGACACTGGGGCCAACCCAGCTCACCCCCTGCAAGCCCGCAGCGCATCGCGGCTCCCGCCTGGCGGGCATGGCTGGCCCCCCGGCTCCCCCTCAACCACACTGGGACGGGTCTCGGGGATGCACCCAGGGTCTCGGGCCTGACCCTCAGGCCGCTGGCTGAAGAGCGGGGGCGGGGGGACGTGGACGGGACCCAGGGTCCTGCCCCCGACCCCTGCGATTCCCCTGGGGACCCAGGGGTGCTGCCCCCCCCGACCCCTGTGACCCACCTGGGGACCCAGGGTGCTGCCCCCGACCCCCTATGACCCACCTGGGGGGGGACACAGGGGTGCTGCCCCCCCCCCCGACCCCTATGACCCACCTGGGGGGGGGACCCAGGGGTGCTGCCCCCCCCCGACCCCCATGACCCGCCCTGGGAGGACCCAGGCGCCCGCCGAACCACCAGGGGGCGACACCGAACTGGCCGGGTGGGCGTGGCTACGAACTCAGAAGGGGCGTGGCTATGGAGCTAGCGGGCGGGGCCCGGAGGGGTATTTCTGCCACGCATGCGCGGGGGGGGGCGGACCCTGTCACGTGACGCGCCCAAGATGGCGGCGCTGAGGGCGGTAGGTGGTGCCTGCCGTCACCTTGGAGACGCCCTCTTTTTGGGGGGACACCCCCGAGGGCCCCCCCCCCAGTGAAAAGGGGGGCGAGGGGGAACGCCAGGGGCCCCCGGGGTTCGGGGGCGGGGGGCGGTTGTGGGGGGGGCTGTGCCCCCTCCGCAGGACCCCCAAGGCCTGAAGGGGGGGGGGACAGGCCTGGGCGGCTGGGCCCTCCGACCCAGCACAAATTGGGGGGGTCCCTCCCCCTCACCCCCCCCCCCCCAAACCTTTCTCCCCCTGCGACCCCTCCCCAGCTGGGGTGGGGGCTCCCCCGGAGAGCGAGGCCTGGCGGGGGGCGGGCGCAGGAAGAAGGACGAGGCCCGGCCTGGCCGTGCCCCCCCCCCCCCCGCCATTTTCGTGTGTGCCCCCCTTTGGGGAGCAGCTTTTTGCCCCCCCCGGGGGTCTCCACCCCCCCCCACCCCGCTGCTATAATTAAATCCCGGTGTGTGCCCCCCCACGGCTGGCGGCTCCTGAGCCTGTTTGGGGGTACGGGTGGGGGGAAACTGAGGCGGCCCCGCTCCTGCCCCGCAGGTCCTGGGGTACCGGGGGGTCCCGGCCCCGCGCCCCCCGCCCGGGCAGAGCCGGGGGGCGGCGGGGGGGCTGCTGCAGCGCCTGGGCCGGTGGTTCTACGAGGTGGAGGCAGCGGCGGCCTGGGGAGAGCGGCTGCGGCGGCAGCGGCTGCGGAGCCGGAACGCGTGCGTGGGGCTGGGGGGCGGGGGGCCGCGGCTGTGGGGTGGGATGGGGGGGGGCCGGATCGGGCCCCCCACTTTTGGGGTGGGAGAAGGGGGCTTGGGGCGGGAGAAGGGGGCTTGGGGCAGGCTCCCTGCTCGTGGGGTGCAGGCAGAGGGGTGGGATTGGGCCCCCCCCCCCACTTGTGCAGTGTGGGTGGAGGGGCTGGGTCGGGTCCCCCACGTGTGGGGCAGGAGCAGAGGGACTGGATTGGGGTCCCCCCTAATTGTGGGGTGTGAGAGGAGGGGCTGGATCCGGCCCCCCACGTGTGGGGCACGGGCAGAGGGGCTGGGTCAGGCCCCCCCACTCTCGCTCCCCCCCCCCCCAGGTACTGCGGCTTCCTCAGGGACACCTACGGGGACAATGTGGCGGCCGCCGTCTTCACCCTGTCCTGCGGCGGGGGGGTCAGGTGAGCCCCTGTCCCACTTTGGGGGTGTCCCCCTGCCCCCTGGGAAGGGGGGGTGGTCTTGCCCTAATGCCTCCCCCCCCCTAGATTTGAGGGGCAGGAGTGCTGGATCCGGCCGGAGGGCCGCTGGCGCCCCGAGGTGCTGCGCCTCCGTGACGTCCCCGTGGTGGCCCTGGACCTCAGCGGCTCCCCCCTCACCTACAACGGTTTGGACAACCTGGGTGAGCTCCGGGACCCTCCCCAAACCCCTTAGGGACCCCTTTTGACCCCCCCCCGCCTTCCTGTCACACACACCCCCCACCTCCCCAGTGCCGCTGACCCGGCTGCAGCACCTCGACCTGAGCGGGTGCCCCCACCTCGACGACTGGGCGCTGGGGCGGCTGCACGTTTTTGGGGACAGCCTGCGGGAGCTGTCGGTGGCTCGGTGTCCCCTCGTCACCGAGAGGGGCCTGGCCACCCTCCACCACCTCCGGTGAGCAGGGGGGGCAGGGACGGAGACAGGGGACAATGGGGACCCCCATGGTGCCAACTGCCCCCCACTATCTCCGTCCCCCCCACCCCAGGGAGCTGCGGCGCTTGGACGTGGCAGGGGTGCGGGTGCCCAGCCCGGGGCTGGTCCGCATCCTGCTGGAGGAGATGCTGCCGGGCTGCCAGGTCCTGGGCATGGACTACGGGGACGGCGCAGGGACGGGGACGCCGCCACCGCCGGAGCAGGGAAAGCCCCCCACCTGAGGCCGATGGGGTTTTGGGGTGCGGAGGGAACCACGTTGCTCCCCCCCCAAGCATTAAATGCCTGGCGGCCGCGCGCTGCCTCCCCTCCCTCTGTGGATTTGGGTTTTTTTGGCAGCGATTGATGGATTTCTCTATTTTTTGCCCCATTCAGAGTGGTCCTGGACTCCCCCCTGGGATTCCCAGCTTGAAACCAGCTGCTCCTGCGAGCGTTTTGGGAGGATGACACCCCGTAATGGCCCCGGTGGGAACCAGGGAAGCACCGGCTAATCCCACCCTGGGGGGGGGTTTAGTACCCCCCGAGGGGGCTAATCCCCCCCGAGGGGATTCACTCCTCCCTCAAGGAGGTGAAGTCCCCCCTCGAAGGGTTTAATCCCTCCTCAAGGGCGGTTAATTCACTCCTCCAACCACATTAATCCCCCCCAAGGGCGTTAATTCCTCCTCTGAGGGGGCTATTTCCCCCTTCCGAGGGGGTTTATGCACCCCAAGGGGCTTAATCCCCCCCCCCAAGGGATTTAATCCCTGTGCAAGGGGTTTAATCACTCCTCAAGGGGGTTAATCCCCCCCAAAAGGGAGTTAATTCCCCCTCCAAGGGGGCTGATCCTCCTCACAGTTGGGTTAATTCCTCTCCCAAGAGGGTTAAATCCCCCCTCCAAGATTAATTAGCCCCTCCAAGATTAATTACACCCTCCAAGGGGGCTAATCCCCCCTCCAAGGGGATTAATTACCCCTTTAAGGAGTTTAATCCCTCCTTCAAGGAGAGTAATTACTCCCTCAAGGAGTTTAATCCCCCCCAAAGGGGGCTGATCCTCCTCACACTTGGGTTAATTCCTCTCCCAAGAGGGTTAAATCCCCCCTCCAAGATTAATTACTCCCTCCAAGATTAATTACCCCCTCCAAGGGGGCTAATCCCTCCTCCAAGGAGAGTAATTACCCCCTCAAGGAATTTAATCCCCCCCAAAGGGGGGCTATTTCTCCCCTCCAAGGGGGCTAATCCACCCCAAAGGGATTAATTCCCCCTCTCCGGGGATTAATCCCCCCTCACGGAAGCTAAACTCCCCCTCCAAGGGGCTTAATCCCCCCAAAAGGGGCTTAATCCCCCTCTCCGAGGGTGCCATCCCCCCCTCTGGGGTATTAATCCCCCTCGGGGGGGGTCTATCCCCTTCGGCGAGGCACCCACCGAGCAGCCGGGACGGACGTGCACCCGGGTTTATTCGCCTGCGGGTGCTGGGGGGTCACTTCTCGAAGTGTTCGAGGGGGTAGTGCTCCCCGTAGTGCTGCAGGTGCCGCTCCAGAGCCGCCCGCTGCCGTCGCAGGTGGGGCGGCATCTCCCGGTAAACGTCGGAGAAAAGGAACTGCGGGTTCGGCTTCGGCTTCCGCTCCGCCTCCTCGAACGCCTCCATCACCTGCGGGGCAGCGTCGGCGCCTTTTCCTCCCCGAGATCCCGGGGATCCCCTTCCCTGAGATCCCGGGGATCCCTCTCCCCAAAATCCCAGGGATCCCCTTCCCTGAGATCCCGGGGATCCCTCTCCCCAAAATCCTGGGGATTGCTCTCTCCAATATCCCAGGGATCCCCTTCCCTGAGATCCCAGGGATCCCTGTCCCCAAAATCCCAGGGATCCCCTTCCCCAAGATCGCGGGGAACCCCTTTCCTGAGATCCCAGGGATCCCTCCCCAAAATCCCGGGGAACCCCTTCCCTGAGATCCCAGGGATCCCCTTCCCCAGGGATCCCTCTCCCCAAAATCCCAGGGATCCCCTTCCCCGAGATCCCGGTGATCCCTCTCCCCCAAACCCCAGGGATCCCTGTCCCCGAGATCCCGGGGATCCCCTTCCCCAAGATCCCGGGGAACCCCTTCCCTGAGATCCCAGGGATCCCTCCCCCAAATCCCAGGGATCCCCTTCCCCGAGATCCCGGTGATCCCTCTCCCCCAAATCCTCTCCCCAAAATCCCTCTCCCCAAAACCCCAGGGATCCCTGTCCCCAAAATCCCAAGGATCCCCTTCCCCGAGATCCCGGCGATCCCTCTCCCCCAAACCCCAGGGATCCCTGTCCCCAAAATCCTGGGGATCCCCTTCCCCAAGATCCCGGGGAACCCCTTTCCTGAGATCCCAGGGATCCCTCCCCAAAATCCCGGGGATCCCTCTCCCCAAAATCCCTCTCCCCAAGATCCCAGGGATCCCCTTCCCCGAGATCCCGGTGATCCCTCTCCCCCAAATCCTCTCCCCAAAATCCCTCTCCCCAAAACCCCAGGGATCCCTGTCCCCAAAATCCCAAGGATCCCCTTCCCCGAGATCCCGGCGATCCCTCTCCCCCAAACCCCAGGGATCCCTGTCCCCAAAATCCTGGGGATCCCCTTCCCCAAGATCCCGGGGAACCCCTTTCCTGAGATCCCAGGGATCCCTCCCCAAAATCCCGGGGATCCCTCTCCCCAAAATCCCTCTCCCCAAGATCCCAGGGATCCCCTTCCCCGAGATCCCGGTGATCCCTCTCCCCCAAATCCTCTCCCCAAAATCCCTCTCCCCAAAACCCCAGGGATCCCTGTCCCCAAAATCCCAAGGATCCCCTTCCCCGAGATCCCGGCGATCCCTCTCCCCCAAACCCCAGGGATCCCTGTCCCCAAAATCCTGGGGATCCCCTTCCCCAAGATCCCGGGGAACCCCTTTCCTGAGATCCCAGGGATCCCTCCCCAAAATCCCGGGGATCCCTCTCCCCAAAATCCCTCTCCCCAAGATCCCAGGGATCCCCTTCCCCGAGATCCCGGTGATCCCTCTCCCCCAAATCCTCTCCCCAAAATCCCTCTCCCCAAAACCCCAGGGATCCCTGTCCCCAAAATCCCAAGGATCCCCTTCCCCGAGATCCCGGCGATCCCTCTCCCCCAAACCCCAGGGATCCCTGTCCCCAAAATCCTGGGGATCCCCTTCCCCAAGATCCCGGGGAACCCCTTTCCTGAGATCCCAGGGATCCCTCCCCAAAATCCCGGGGATCCCTCTCCCCAAGATCCCAGGGATCCCCTTCCCTGAGATCCCGGTGATCCCTCTCCCCAAAATCCTCTCCCCAAAATCCCTCTCCCCAAAACCCCAGGGATCCCTGTCCCCAAAATCCCAAGGATCCCCTTCCCCAAGATCCCGGCGATCCCTCTCCCCGAGATCCCGGGGGGATCACCCCGTTACCATCTTGCGGGAGCTCTTGCGCCAGCCTTTCTCCTCCTCCTCGTCCCACCAGCCCCGGTTGAGCATGTAGTGCCGGAGGCGGGAGATGGGGTGGTCCTGCTTGTCCCAGTAGTTCACCTCGTCCACGGAGCGGTACGCCGAGCTGTCGTCGCTGGTGCTGTGGTGGCCGATGCTGCCAACCCCCCCCCAAAAAAACCCCGTAAAAAAGGTGGTTTTTGGGGTTGCGTCGCCCCCACCTCGCTCCCCGCCCCGGCGTACCGGTAGGTCATGGCTTCGATGAGAAAAGGTTGGTTTTCCGCCACGGCGCGGCGTCGCGCTTCTTTGGTGGCGTTATAAACGGCGAAGACGTCGTTGCCGTCCACCCGGATGGACATCAACCCGTAGCCGGGACCGCGCGCCGCTGCGGGGAGCGGGGACAACTTGGGGTGCAGCCCCTGAACCCCCCCCCCAAAAAACCTCACATCCACCGCGCCCCCCCGTTACCGATGCCGTCGCCGCGGTACTGCTCGGAGGTGGGGGTGGAGATGGCGTAGCCGTTGTTGCGGCAGAAGAAAATGATGGGGCACTCGAGGGTGGCGGCGAAGTTGAAGCCGGCGTGGGCGTCCCCCTCGCTGGCCGCCCCTTCCCCGAAATAGCAGATCACCGCCCGGTTGGCGTCGGCGCGCTTGATGGCGTAGGCGGCCCCCACGGCTGCGGGGAGAGGTGGGGGGGGCGGGGGGTTAGGGGAAGGGGCGCAGGGAATTTTGGGGGGGGGGGGAAGGGGACGGGGCACCTTGCGGGATCTGGGTGGCCAGCGGGGAGGAGATGGTGACAAAATGGCGATCGCGGCAGCCGTAGTGGACGGGCATCTGCCGGCCCTTGCCGGTGTCGCTGGTGTTGCCGTAACATTGCGCCATGAAGAGGTCCAGGGGGTAGCCCCGGTACATCAGCACGCCTGGAAAAAGAGGGAGGGGGGGACAGCCAAAATTGGGGACCCTTCCCTGAGCCCGGTGCCCCCCCAAAATTGGGGAGCGCTCCCCCTTACCCGCCTCCCGGTACTGCCCGAAGACCAGGTCGGTGTCATCCAGCGCAGCCGCGCTGCCCACGTGCGTCCCCTCCTCCCCGTAGTTGGTCATGTAAAAGGAGATACGACCCTGGGAGGACGGGGGGGGGCACAGCGTTTTTGGGGTGTCCCCCAGTTTTGGGGTGTCGTGTGCGTCGCCGTCCCCCTTTATCCCCCCCTACCTGGCGCTGGGACTCGTACAGGATGCGGTCCATGGTGTTGAGGAGCGTCATGGTCCTGTAGAGCTTCAGCACCAGCTCCTTGGGCAGCTGCCGGGGGGAGCAGGGGGGTTTTGGGGTGCCCCCTGGGAAACGGGGGGCACCCCGCTCCCCACCCCCCCCCCCAAACACGTGGTGTCACGCGGTTTGCTCCCGTGTCCGTGGGGTGTCGCTTGTGTGGGGCGTCCCGCGTTGGGGGTGTCGTGGGATTTGGGGTCCCACATACACGGGATAGCACGGGTTTGGGGTGTCATACGTGTGGATGTCGTGTGTTTGGCGTACGGCGGACACGCTTGTTGCATGTTTGGGGTGCCACATGCTTGGACGTTGCATGTTCGGGGTGTCACAAGCCTGGCTCTAGCGTGTTTGGGGTGTCACGTGCCCAGATATTACATGTTTGGGGTGTCACGTGCCCAGATATTACATGTTTGGGGTGCCACATGCTTGGACGCTGCATGTTTGGGGTGTCACATGCCTGGGTATTGCATGTTCGGGGTGCCATGTGCCCAGACATTGCATGTTTGGGGTGCTGCATGCTTGGATGTTGCATGTTTGGGGTGTCGCATGTCCAGACATCACATGTTTGGGGTGCCACATGCCATGTTTGGGGTGTCACATGCCTGGGTATTGCATGTTCAGGGTGTCACGCGCCCAGACATTGCATGTTCGGGGTGTCACGTGCCCAGATATTACATGTTCGGGGTGCCATGTGCCCAGACTTTGCATGTTCGGGGTGTCACGCGCCCAGACTTTGCATGTTCGTGGTGCCACGCGCCCGGACATTGCATGTTCGGGGTGCCACGCGCCCGGACATTGCATGTTCAGGGTGCCACATGCCCAGACATTACACATTCGGGGTGCCACGCGCCCAGACGTCGCATATTCGGGGTGCCACGTGCCCAGACATTGCATGTTCAGGGTGCCACGTGCCCAGACGTCGCATATTCGGGGTGCCACGCGCCCAGACGTTGCATGTTCGGGGTGCCACACGCCCAGACATTGCATGCTCGGGGTGTCACGTGCCCAGACATTGCATGTTCGGGGTGCCATGTGCCCAGACATTACACGTTCAGGGTGCCACGCGCCCAGACATTGCATCTGCAGGGTGTCACGCGCCCAGACATTGCATCTGCGGGGTGTCACGCGCCCAGACATTGCATGTTCGGGGTGCCACGTGCCCAGGCATTGCATGTTCAGGGTGCCACGCGCCCAGACATTGCATGTTCGGGGTGCCACGCGCCCAGACATTGCATGTTCAGGGTGCCACGCGCCCAGACATTGCATCTGCGGGGTGCCGTGTCCGGGTGCCACCCGCCTGGGCGCCTCAGGCCCCGTCCCCTCCGGTGCCGCGGGGCTGACCTGGGGGTCCTCGGCGGGGCTGACGACGTGGCCCTGCCGGTCCATCACCCGGTAGACGGGGATGCCCGAGATGACGTTGGGCTGGATGAACTCCAGCCGGTCGGCGAATTCGGCCGAGGCGCCGGGGAACTGCGGCTTCTCCTCCGGCGAGGGGAATTCCTGCCACCGCGGGGGACAGGGACAGCGGGATGTCCCCCGTGTGTCCCCCCCCGGCCCTGTCCCGCTCCCAAAAACCCCCCAAAAGGGGCCCCAGGCACCTCCCTCCTGTCCCACCCCCTGCAGGGCCAATGACCGGGGAGGGCGTGGGACGTGGGGACGTCGTGGGGGGACACGGGGATGTGGGAGGGGACATGGGGAAGGGGGGACATGGGGACATGGGGATGGCATGGGGGGACACGGGGAAGGGGGGACATGGGGATGGGGTGGGGGGACACAGGGAAGGGGGGGACACGGGGATGTGGGGACACGGGGAAGGGGGGGGACACAGGGAAGGGGGGACATGGGGACGGGGTGGGGGGACACGGGGACATGGGGATGGGGTGGGGGGACACGGGGTCGGGGTGCGGGGACACGGGGACGTGGGGACGGCATGGGGGACACGGGGAAGGGGGGGGACACGGGGATGGCATGGGGGGACGGGGGGACGCAGGGACACAGGCATGGGGTGGGGGGACACGGAGACGTGGGGACATGGGGACGGGGTGGGGGGACACGGGGACGTGGGGACACGGGGACGGGGTGGGGGGACACGGGGACGTGGGGACACGGGGACGGGGTGGGGGGACACGGGGACGTGGGGACACAGGGACGGGGTAGGGGGACATGGGGATGGGGTGTGGGGACACGGGGACACAGGGACGGCGTGGGGGGACGTGGGGACACGGGGACGTGGGGACAGGATGTGGGGACGGGGCATGGGGATGGGGGGACGCGGGGACGGGACGTGGGGACACTGAGACACGGGAACGGGACGTGGGGCCCCGGGGCGGTGACACGGCGGGGACAGGCCGCCCCCCGGCCCCACTCACGGCGGTGCTGAGGCGCCGGGCCGGGCCGGAGCCCGGGGTCCGCAGGAGCCGCCACCGGAGCGCCCGCAAGGCCGCCATCGCCGCCATCTTCTGAGGGGCGGAGCCCCGGGGCGGGGCTTCGGCGTGAGGGGCGTGGTCAACCGGCGGGGCGGGGGTCCAGTTAAAGGGCGTGGCCACGCGCTGAGGGGCGGTGCTGCGCCCGAAGGGGCGCGGCTAGAAGCGGAGTAGGGCGTGGCCACGCGCCCCGGAAGCGGAAGCGGCGGCCATGGCGGCGGCGGCGGGGGAGGAGGAGAAGATGGCGGCGGCGGGTGGCGGGTGCTGCCTGCGGCCCTTCTCCTGCGAGCAGGGGCTGCTGTCGCGGCCCGACGGCTCGGCCGCCTTCCTGCAGGGTGCGCCGGGCCGCGGGGCTCCCGCCTCCCCCCCTAACCCGGTCCCCACCCCAGCCCTCCCCGTGTTCCCGGTTCTCCCGTGGGTGACCGCGCTCTCCCCTCCGTCCCCAGGTGACACCTCGGTACTGGCCGGGATCTACGGCCCCGCGGAGGTGAAGGGCAGCAAAGAGCTCCCTGACCGGGCGGCGCTGGAGGTGCTGCTGCGCCCCAAGGTGGGGCTGCCAGGTGGGTGTCCCCCGTTCCGGGGGGGGTCCCCGGGGTCTCACCGGCCCCGGCTGAGCTCCCCGCTCCCCGCCCCGGTCCCTTCCACAGGCGTGATCGAGCGCAGCCGGGAGCAGCTCCTCCGTCGGACCTGCGAGGCCGTGGTTTTGGGGGTGCTGCACCCCCGCACCGCCATCACCCTCGTCCTGCAAGTGCTCAGCGACGCCGGCTCCGTATCCTCGGGGCGGGGGGGGGCAGCTCCGAACGGTGCCCGTGTTTTTTGGGGGAAGGGGGCGGCGTCCATGTTTTAGGGGGGGTTTGGAGCTGTGTTTATTTTGGGGGGCCCTCCCCCCTTGTCCTTGACGGCCACCCCCACCCCAAGCTTCTCTCCTGCTGCCTGAACGCTGCCTGCATGGGGCTGCTGGACGCGGGGCTGCCCCTCTCCTCCCTCTTCTGCGGCGTCACCTGCGCCCTCGACCCCAACGGCGTCATCGTCCTCGACCCCACGACGCGGCAGGAGCAGGTGAGCCCAGCGGGGGGTCCCCTCAAACCCCGTGGGTCTCCCCCCCGAGCCCTCCTGACCCCCCCGAGCCCTCCTGACCCCCCCGAGCCCTCCTGACCCCCCTGATCTTCGCAGGAAGCGCGCGCTGTCCTCACCTTCGCCATCGACAGCGCCGAGAGGAAGGTGCTGACGGCCACCACCAAAGGCAGCTGCTCCGTGGAGGAGGTGAGGGGCTTCAGGGACCCCCGGGGGGGGGGCAATTTAGGGGTGCAGGATCCCCTCAAACGGGGGGGGCTCTTCCACCCACCACGGGGTCCCCGCTTCCCGCCCCCTTCAGATGCAGCAGTGCCTCGCGGCGGCCCAGCGTGCCGCCGACACCGTCTTCCAGTTCTACCGCGACTCCGTCCGGCGGAGATACTCCAAATCCTGACGCCGGGGACCCCACCGGGGCAGCTGGACTGTCCCCTGCTGTCCCCCACGCCCCCCACCTGGCCTGCACCCCCCCCCAGCAGTCAGTAAAGGACCCTCCCCCTCCCCTCCACTGTGCCTCTGAGTCCATCCAGCGCCGCACAGGGCCCCCCAACCGGCTCCTGCACCCCCGAGGGGGGACACACAGGGACACGCGTGGGGACGCATGGCCTGGCACCCCTCCACGGGGACACCCAAGATGGCGGCCGCAGTGTACCGCGGGGCTCACTGGTACACTCAAGATGGCGGCTCAACACAACGGCATGGCAGGGCTGCCGCCACACTGTGACCTTCCCAAGATGGCGGCGTCCAAGCGTACTGTACCCCTACACGCACTGGTACACCCAAGATGGCGGCTCCGGCAGCGGCTTATCGGGTGCCGCCACACGGTGACCTTCCCAAGATGGCGGCGCCGGGAGGGGCGTGGTTCGACCCCTCTCCTGGGCGGGGCTTGCGGTGCCGCGACCAATGGGACGCTGGCGTTGGGACGGACCACGCGTTGCCGCGGCAACGGGCTCCGGAAGTACCGGGAGGGGGAGACTGCGCGGGGCTCAGCGCGCATGCGCGGGGCGGGGCGGGGGATGCCGGTTTGTGCCACTGCGCATGCGCGGGTTGCAGCGCCGAGCACCGGGGGGGGTGCGTGTAAACGGGGGTGCCGGGGGGGGGTATGGGGGTGCCATGGGGGGGATGGGGGTGCCGTGGGGGGAATGGGGGTGCCGTGGGGGGTGCGGTTGGGGGAATGGGGGCGCAATAGCGGGGTGCAATGAGGGGGTGCAGTGGGGGGAAATAGGGGTGCAGTGAGGGGGTGCAACGGGGGGATGGAGAAATGGGGGTGCAATGGGGATACGGGGGTGCAATGAGGGTCTAATGGGGAGATGGGGGGATATGGGGGTGCAATGGGGGATTGGGGTGCCATAACGGGGTGCAATGGGGGATATGGGGGTGCAATAACGGGGTGCAATGGGGGAATGCAGTAGGGGATATGGGGGTGCAATGGGGGATTGGGGTGCAATAACGGGGTGCAATGGGGGATGCAATGGGGGGAAGGGGGTGCAGTGGGGGGCTGTAACGGGGGGACAGAGAAATGGGGGTGCAATGGGGGATATGGGAGTGCAATGCAGGGATGCGATGGAGAAATGGGGGTGCAATGGGGGACTGGGGTGCAATGGGGGCATTGGGGTGCAATAACGGGTGCAATGGGGGAATGCAATGGAGGGATATGGGGGGCTGTAATGGGGGGACAGAGAAATGGGGGTGCAATGGGGGGATTGGGGCGCAGTGGGGGATATGGGGGGTGCAGTGGGGGATATGGGGGTGCAATGAGGGGCTGTAATGGGGGGATGGAGAAATGGTGCAATGGGGGGGATATGGGGGTGCAATGAGGGGAAAGAGAGCTGCAGTGGGGGTGATAAGGGGTGCAAAGAGGGGGTGCCATGGCGGGGAAGATGGGGGGGATCCTGGGACCCTGCTAAGAAGCCGGGGTGCCACCGTCCCCCCGCCCCCGTGTCCCCCCGTCCCCGCAGCCCCGGCATGGCGGAGCTGCACGTCATCGGGCAAATCGTGGGGGCCAGCGGCTTCCCCCAGCGCCGCCTCTTCTGCAAGTGGGGGCTGCACGCCGGTGAGTGGGGGGGGGGGGTGCCCTCAGGATTTCGGGGTGACACCGGAGCGGGGTGGGGGGTGGCCGTGACCTCTCTCTCCCCCCGTCCCCAACCTTCGCAGGAGGCGCCTGGAAGCTGCTCTCGGGGTTGGGGGCCGGGCAGACGCAGGTGGACGACCCCCAAGTTGACGACGTGGCTTATTGGTGCCACCCCCTCGACGTCCACTTTGCCACCAAGGGGCTGCAAGGTACCGTGTCCCCCCCTCCCCCACCCGTGTCCCCCCCCACCCGTGTCCCTGACGCCCCCCCCCACGTCCCCTCCAGGTTGGCCCAAGCTGCACCTGCAGGTCTGGCACCAGGACGGGCTGGGGCGCAGCGAGGTGCTGGGCTACGGTTTTTGCCACGTGCCGGCCACCCCCGGGTGCCACGCGTTGACCTGCGTCACCTGGCGCCCGCGGGGGACCTGGCGGGAACGCTTAAAGCAACGTTTGGTGGGGGGGGGACCCCAACTCCGCGCTCCCGAAACGGTGGCGGTCGGAGTCGCCGATCGATTCCGCCTCCGGACCGAGGCGGCTGGCGCCGTCCACCTGCAGCTGGGCGTCCTCCCGCGGCACTTCGGGCGCTACGGCGTCGAGTGTTAGCGGGGACGGGGGGACGGGGGCCCCCCGGGGTGGGACATCGGGGTCCCCCAGGGGTGGGACATCGGGGTCCCCCTAGGACAGGACACAGGGGTCCCCCAGGGATGGGACACTGGGGTCCCTTGGGGATGAGACACCAGGGTCCCCCAGGGATGGGACACTTGGGGTCCCCCCAGGACAGAACACCGGGGTCCCCCCAGGGTGGGACATCGGGGTCCCCCAGGGATGGGACATCGGGGTCCCCCCGGGATGGGACACTTGGGGTCCTCCAGGGATGGGACATTGGGGTCCCTTGGGGATGAGAAACCGGGGTCCCCCAGGGATAGGACATTGGGGTCCCCCCAGGACAGAACGCCGGGGTCCCCCCGGGATGGGACATGGGGGTCCCTTGGGGATGAGACGCCAGCGTCCCCCAGGGATGGGACACTTGGGGTCCCCCCGGGGTGGGACATTGGGGTCCCTTGGGGATGAGACATCGGGGTCCCCCTAGGACAGGACATCGGGGTCCCCCAGGGATGGGACACCGGGGTACCCCCAGGACAGAACACCAGGGTCCCCCCGGGGTGGGACATCGGGGTCCCCCCAGGACAGAACACCAGGGTCCCCCAGGGATGGGACACCAGGGTCCCCCCAGGACAGAACACCGGGGTCCCCCCAGGGTGGGACATCGGGGTCCCCCAGGGATGGGACATCAGGGTCCCCCAGGGATAGGACACTTGGGGTCCCTCCAGGGCAGAACACCGGGGTCCCCCCGGGGTGGGACATCAGGGTCCTCCCAGGACAGAACAGCAGGGTCCCCCAGGGATGGGACATCGGGGTCCCCCTAGGACAGAACACAGGGGTCCCCCAGGGATGGGACACTTGGGGTCCCCCCAGGACAGGACACCGGGGTCCCCCTGGAATGGGACACCAGGTCTCCTGGGGATGGGGTCCCCTGGGGATGGGACACGGGGGTCCCCCCGGGACAGGACACTGGGGTCCCTCTGACGATGTCCCAGGCGCCCAGGACCCCCCCAGCCCCGTCACCGCGCCTGGGGCAGCGTTGGGGGATGGGGGGGGGGGGACAGGTTTTCCCGTGGGGTCCCCCCCTGTGTGTCCCCCCCCTGCACCCCCATAAAGCTCTTCTTGCACCGTGTCTGGCTTCCCTGTGATTTTGGGGGGGTGGGGGATGCCTGGGTCCCCCCTGGCAGCGGGGGGCGGGGGGGGGTCTTGGGGGGGGGTCCGCCCTCCACCCTCTTTTGGGGGGGGGTCCTGGACACCCGAGTCCTCGTGGGGGCGGGGGGGAGGAAGTGTCCCAGACGTCTGGGTGCTGGCGGGGGTGGGTGGGTGGGGGGAGTGTCCCGGCCGCCTGGGTGCCCCCCGGGGGGTCCGCGCCCCCTCGCCGGCCGTGACTCAGTTTCCCCCCTCCCCGCGGCGCCTCCCACCGCCCCCGGCCGGGCCCCGCCGAGCGGAAAGGGGGGGCGGCCCCGGGTGTCCCGTCCCCCCCCCCCATCCCCACCCGCGGCGTTTCCTGGGTGGGGCCGCCCCGCTCCGCCACCGCCGCCGGCCTCAAAACCCGCCGGGGCCGGGACGGGAACGAACCGGGGAACCGAGAGCGGGGAGCGGGACCGAGCGGCACCGGCGGGGCGGGGAGGGGGGGGGAAAGTTGCGGGGTCCGGTAGCGGGAGGGCGGCGAGGGGTGTCCCGGGGAAGGGGGGGGGGGGGGCGGGTATCCCGATTTTGGGGGGTTATCCCGAGTTTGGGGGCTTATCCCGAGTTTGGAGGGGTTATCTCGGGTTTGGGGGGGGTTATCTCGGCTTTGGGGGTTATCTCGGCTTTGGGGGGTATCCCGGGTTTGGGGGGGTATCCCGCTTTGCGGGGCGTTATCCCGCGTTTGGGGGGGATATCTCGGGTTTGCGGGGGGTATCTGGGGGTATCTCGGCTTTGGGGGGGGTTTCCCGGGTTTGGGGGGGTTACCCCAGGTTTGGGGGGGGGTTATCCCGGGTTTTGGGGCGGGGGGGGGGGGATGGAGCTGGCCGTGCTGCTGGCGCTGCTGGGGGCGGCCCGGGCGCTCTCCACGTGCCGCTCGTTGGACCTGGAGGCGGCGCGGAGGAAACGCATCGAAGCGGTGCGGGGTCAAATCCTCAGTAAACTCCGGTTACCGGCGCCTCCCGCCGAACCCCCGCCCCGGCCGCTGCCCGAGGAGGTGCGGGCGCTTTACAACAGCACCCGGGAGCTGCTCCGGCAACGGGCGCGGCTGCGGCCCCCCGAAGACCCCGAGGAATATTACGCCAAGGAGCTGCACCGCTTCCCCATGGAGCCCCCCGGGGAGGGTGAGTGGGGTCCCGCTGGGGAAGGAGTTGGGGTGGGGGGAGGCTGGCAGTGGACACCCGTGGCCTGGGTCACCCGTGGGAGGGCGGCGGGAACGATGCTGCGGAACTCGGGGTGCTGGTGAGGGTGGTGGTGGCGGTGATGTTGGGGCACCCAGGCCGGACACGTGGGTCCCCCCCATCCCAGACACCCGGGTCCCCCCCATCCTGGATACCCGGGTCCTCCGCAGCCCAGACACCCGGGTCCCCCCCAACCCGGACACCCGGGTCCCCCCCAGCCCAGACACCTGAGTCCCCCCCATCCTGGACACCCGGGTCCCCCCCAGCCCAGACACCCGGGTCCCCTCCAGCCCGGACACCCGGGTCCCCCCAGCCCAGACACCCGGGTCGTCCCCCCCCAGCCAGACACCAGGGTCCTCCCAGCCCGGACACCCGGGTCCCCCCCCACAGCCAGACACCGGGGTCCCCCCAGCCCAGACGCCCGGGTCCCCCCTCCCGGCCGGACGCCTGGGTCCCCCCCAGCAGCTCCTCCCGGCCGCGGTGGCACTCAGGGATGTGCCGGACGTTGTGGTTTGCTGAGTAATTCCCGGCTCTGAGGGAGCTTTGTTGAGCTGGAGGAGGCCTGGCCGGGCCCACGGTTCCCCACCGGGGGGGGTTGGGCGTGGGGACGCCTGGGTCACCTGGGCGGGGCAGGGGGAGCGGCGCTGACCCGCAGCCTCGGGGCGTCCCCGCTGCCCCCCGAGATCGGGGTCCAGGCTGCGCATACGGGGCAGCCGGGGCGGGGGGGAAAGCAACTCGCTGTGGCCATCACTCCGCTCCAGAGTGAACGCCGTGGGGAGGCGGGGCTCGGCGGGGCGGGACCACGTGACAGCGCTGTCCCCACAGGCCCGCTGGAGCACTGGCGCCCGACGAGCCACAGCACCTTCTTCATCTTCAACACGTCGAGGGTGCGGGCGGAGATCGGGCGCGAGGCGCTGCTGCACCGGGCCGAGCTGCGGATGCTGCGGCAGCGGGCGGGCGCCGAGAACCTGGGGGTCGAGCAGCGCCTCGAGCTCTACCAGGTGGGGTTGGGGGGGGACACGGGGACAGGGGACACGCAGGGGGGGTGGGGACGTGCACGGGGGACGCGTGGGGATGTGGGGTGCGGCGGGTGGGACGTGGGGACCCTGTGGGTGTTGGGACAGTGGGGGGACGCAGGACACGGGGA
Organism: Puffinus mauretanicus; assembly: GCA_023333565.1. Lineage (NCBI taxonomy): Eukaryota > Metazoa > Chordata > Aves > Procellariiformes > Procellariidae > Puffinus > Puffinus mauretanicus. Next base: position 494 of record JAJKFH010001482.1, on the reverse strand, counting down.
CCAGGGTGCGGGATGCCACGGCCATGGGGACATCGGGTTTGGGGACATCGGGTTTGGGGACACCACGGGGGGGGGCTATGGCAGGAAGAGGAGAGGGGATGGGACGTGGCAGGTTTGGGGACCCCATGGATGAGGTTTGGGGACTCCCTGGCCGTGGTTTGGGGACATTGGGAGGGGTTGGGGACTCCCTGGCCATGGTTTGGGGTCACTGAGGGGGGTTGGGGTCCCCCTGGCTACAGTTTGGGGGCATGGAGGGGGTTTGGGGACTCCCTGGCCATGGTTTGGGGACATTGGGGGGGGTTTGGGGACTCCCTGGCCACAGTCTGGGGACATGATGGGGGGGGGTTTGGGGTCCTGCCGGGTTTGGGGACCCCCATGGTTGCAGTTTGGGCACATGGGGGGGGGATTTGGGGTCCTACTGGGTTTGGGGACCCTCTGGCCATGGTTTGGGGACCCCCTGGCCATGATTTGGGGGCATGGCGGGGGCGGATTTG